>MNPL01032536.1:30296-45821 GCA_002081605.1 Tropilaelaps mercedesae | reverse complement strand
GAAGGAATCTTTATGTGTGTGTGTGTGTGTGTGTGTGTGTGTGTGTGTGTGTGTGCGTATGGTCGCACATATGGAGACACGGCGTCTGCGACTCGGCGAATGTATATGCGCGTGATTTCTCTCTTTCGTTTCACCTCTCCCTGTCTCTGAATAGCCAGGTGGCAAAGGTTAACTGACACGCGCTAGTTAGGGCGACCGGGGGCAAACAGGCAAGCCAAGTTGCTACAGAGGTTCATAAACTAGAGTTGGATCAAATCTACTACTAGGCGATACCAGTTAATATACATACATATATATATATATGTATATAGGATGAGATTTTATATAGATATGTGGTTCTTGTAGAAAAATATTCGACACTTTTCCTAGATCTTGACCTTAAGCCATAAACCTGACCGTGCGTCCCACTGGAACCTGATTCCACTGGAAGCTGGAACCATGTCGGTGGGTGTTCGTTCGAAAACGAATCATCTCCGAGAACCATCTCCGATTCTAGAAATGTCTGCGCTAGACTATGAACGACTCGTTTCAGCTTTTTGTCGTTCTCACGCATTCGAAGTCGAGCTCACGCAAATGACTAGATTTTTCCCACATCAAGGAACAAGTGACGGCGGCAGTGGCCCGAGCTAAATCCAGTCGAAAATGCCCACAAATAACGACTGAACCCGCACAGCTGAACGATGAAAATCGGATTTCCGCGTATGCCACTACAGTCCAGCGTTGGCGCGAGACACTGCCGCGAAGACCATGAATAAGCACAAATGTGAAGCGATGTATCTTCAAATGGGAGAGTGAAAGACGTCAGTCTTCATGTCGACTAACGTTGGAACACTGAGCGCCAGCCGATGGCCGCCGTTCTCCGCCTGGAACTCAATCAGGAGAGGATGCACAATCAGCGAACTCAGCAGCGTCGTTCGACGTAGCCGAGTCGTCCGTTGTTGTTGTTGTTGCTTGTGCTGATTTCGACTTTGTTTGCATTTTGTTCCTGGCACTTCTTTTCCTCGTTGCTCAACGGTCCCAACCGGCGCCTCGGCCAACACCTCGGCCGAGACGGCCTCGGTTGTCGTCGCCTGGACCTGGTGGTGGTGGTGGCCTGTTGTCGGCAAACTTTTCCTCGGTTGTTCCTGAAGAATCCTGATACTCCTGTCAGACGGGTTTGTGGCGCATGCGGATGCGACAGGCAAAACTCTAATAGTCCAACGGCATTCGCGGCGGGGAGTGGCCATGAGGCCGAGGATCTGCGTACGGCCGTAGCCTCATGGGGGAGTGCCTAACACCACCAGAGGTTTTCTTCGAAAAATAATAGACTATTCCCCGGTTTGGCCCATTTACTACGGAATGTGCGTCCAAAGGGAACAACGCGCACAAACGGATAGGCCAGTGGACGGCCCGAAGAGGCAGCATTCGAAGTGAAAGGCCTAGGTAAAAATGGGTATCTAGGTCGAGTAGGCACCTCACTACTAGATGTAGCAACAACTTCGAAGGCAGCCTGGGAGCGAATAGGGTTCGAATCGATTCGTGAGGTCTACACTTGTCGCTGCTGAAGGCCGCCGGCGGCGGCGCGTGGACATCATCATCATCATGCTTTTCCCCAAACACCCACAGAGCAAGACATGCCAATAAATGGTGATAAAAAATAAACGTACGTGTCGAGTAAAACGAAAATCGCCCATGTGATTGTTCAGGGGGGTGTCGTGTAGCTCCTGCATGTTATGACGTTCAAGATTGCGATTTTATTCTGGACGCGTTAACACCGAGAAATTCGAATCGAGGGTGTTGTGGGTGTCCTATGAAGTGGGCATTAGTGGACAGTGACTGCCTCTCTAAGGGCAAACTTAGACGGCGACAAGTGTTATCGGGCAAGTGTATGAACTTATCTATACATTCGGTTCGAATTGAGGTATTTGGCCTCTCTCACATTTTCCGCACATTTTCCGGGACTAGTAGCCATCGGTCAACATCCAATAACAATCCGTCATTACGTCGCAAGACAAAAGCCCCATAAATATGAGGCCCCTTTCGTGGTAGACGGCGAAGCAATCGCGTTTAATATCAGACAAGCGTTTGTGAAACCTCCGAGATGACGAGAAAGCGCTAAACGTTTTGTAACGTCCGGGTCACTTATTCCTCTCGTTTTGCACGCGCTGCTTAAGCTGACCGACGAAGCGGATCCACCGTCATCATCGGAACACGTACGCCAGGGCGTAGTAGCGTGACATAAACACACGACGTTACGAAACAGCGTTGCAAACTGTCCGCAGATCATTTTAATCTCATTGAAAAAGTGTGCGCGCACCTTTACGCAATGGCCGCACGCGACGACCACGCATGAGGAAAAACACCCCAGCGCACTGACCCCATTTGCGTCAATTGCGTTTTGTAAGAGCGATGTTGTTGCCCTGTTATAAATTAGCTCCGAATAAACTCACAGATTGGCTCAAGCTTCATACTAATGTCGAATACACACACACACACACACACACACACTAAATTTGCCTAGCCAGTCACCTATCCAGTGACCTAGGCACCGACCAATCTGAGAAATAATGTCGCTGTTTTCGTTCTAGTAAAAACGCACCACAATATTATCGTTCCCTCGGCAAAGGATTCTCGCACTCATAAACACTCCTTAACAGAACTCCTAAGTGAAGATTGGCGTCTTCAATAACAACAGGATGAAGTCGCCGTTTTCGAGGTCGAGTCGGCCTCACAGGACATATAAAGATAGGACAGTGTCCTATGTCGTCTTCGACCTAACCTTTATCGCCGAATCGATATTGCGAAAAAGGAGTCGTTCAGAGTACAGGATCATTATCCTAGCTCATATACAAACTCTTAGTGCCGTTCGACGGTGTTTCCTGAGCCGACGCCGGAAAGGGGAGAGGATCACACGCAGGTAGGACTCGACCCGGGGGAAAATCGATCACTTCCAATCGGGAGCCCGTGTGACCCCCCCCCCTTCCGGCGCGAATATCTTTCGCCGTTATCTTCAGCTTTGTCGTTTGTGCTTTTTTTTTTTTTATGTGTGTTGGAACGAATGGCGACGAACGGATAGCGAATGACCGGTGAAAAAGGGGGACACTGCACGCGACGAAAAGAAATCGTCGATGCTACGTCGGGCAGCGACGTTATATGAGCATAGATGTTGCGCGTGGGGTAGCTCCAGCGGATGGTGGTGACGCAACTGGCCCCCGCCGGAGGTTCGTGGGGCTCGACGAAGTTTTTACGCCGCTGCTTCATGCTGGTGGTGGTGGTGGTGGTGACGCTCGAAGTGATGTGAGAAATGGGTCGGAAAAGCGACAGACACGAACCGCGCTCGATGGAGAAATGCCCTGGCGGGAACGGTGGCGTTGTCCAGAAATCGGAAAAGTGATTGAGTCTTTCTGAGGTGCGAAGTCGGGGGAGATATATTCGTTTCACATAGACGAAAGAAGAAACAGACGAATGAACCGAAATACGCTAAGAGAAGTCATCGTCGTAATTGGCAGAAGTACGAACGAACATGGAGGGTGGGGGATGCACACTGAAGTAGTTGGACTTCGTCGAACGGAAACGAAAAATACGTCGCGATACGACGCCCAGCCGTGTACTTGAGCAGTCACAGGAAACGCTCACGTCGTCACCGCCAGACGATGCGTCTGCCCAACAACGCGTCTGACGATGGAAATTTTCTGAGCGTTGTACCAAACCAGTGGAAATTTACCGCTTCCATATTTCGGTCGTGAACTACAACTGTGTTTGGCGCATCAGATGAGAGCGCTACCGATTGTGCAACTCACCACCGCATCCTCAATGAAGTTCGCTGGCTCAACCTACTCACGCCTTTAGTGGCACTTCAGCAAATTTTCCCCTGTCGTGGCAAATATGGCCAATCTCTCGACGCCGCCAGACGACACGCTATTGGCGTCGCGCCCCCACAAAAGACGCTGCAGGACCGAGGTAAGGACGCTGCCACTACTCGAGGTAAGCTCGAGGGTAAATGTGGTGGTGACTTGCATTTGCGGCCGTTCCCTGAGACCGATGAAGGAGCAGGCACGCGGAAAAGCTGATGACCAGGCAGCACCGCCACCTCGCCAAAACGCCGAAACACTCTGGTGGCTTTCGTCGTCGACTAGGCTATGAAGTGCCAAGTGGCACCGGCCCGACGCTGGAGTGCTGGCCAAATTAATATACCACTGAGAGTTCCTCTATAGGGACTCTAGTCCCAACGGGGTTCTTTCGTATGCACTGGTCGCCAAGCCGAGCATCGTGGAACCCCGCAGACGGGTGGGATATTTGTGGCCAGGCCGTCGTGCCTTGCTGTGACATTTTGCTGTAACGCGCGCCTGCTGGGGGGAGGCCGGTGATGGCTCTGTTTTCCGCAAAGCTCGTTTCTGAGGGGAAACAGCTAAATTGTCAGCGGACAGCGACAGAACGAAACAAAGACTCACCTGAAGAAGAAGCACGATCCCGTCGAAACGCTAAATCGCCTCCCGACGAGCGGTTCGTACGCTCGCGAAGTAACCCGAGCTTGCGCCGAACGCCATAAGGGGACCGTCAGCTCCTCTGTCCTGCCGACCGGACTGTATGTCCTACATCGTCCTGCATCGGAGACCTGAAGCGACAGGTCCACTTCGTGATGATGTGAACGTGTCGGAGGGCCGGAGACGCTTGGGACCTCCTTCCCTTCTGACGTGACTCGTAGCTGCGCGACACGCTGTGACGCCACACGTCCACCGTCCGAGTTCGGGGTATGGCTCACAAACCTCGTCGGAATGGCATCCGAAATAAATTGACTTGTCTGTAGAAACAATACCTCGGTGCGTTCATGTGAACCTTCAGTTGACGAAAGGCACCAGTTTTGTACCAAAACTGCAGTTATAGGGAGTCACGTAAAGGGTCCAGACACCGGTCACGAAACGGCTCCGACGAGGAACGTACGAACGTACGTCCGTCTCGTTTGGATCTACCTTTTCGAATAAAGCAAAATCAAATAGAAAGTGAGGGCAGGTGGCAGGTTAAGTAGTGGCCGAGTTCGGTGGCTTGGTGCTCATGCGTTCACGTGCGCTTTAAAGGAAAAGCGAGTGTACGGGTTCGATCCCCGCCGTTTCCCATCTTCAGGGTCCGCTCCATGAAGTAATCATAGAAAAAGCGCTATCGGAACATTATTGGCTAGATATTGGCTGAAAATCAACCCTAAAAATATTCTAGGTGGTAATAAACGACCAGCCACGTCGCTCACTTGCGAGTCCCGTCAAAAATTCTCGGCGGTAGTACACGATCATTTTCTTCCTTAGGACGGGACGTGTTTGAGATCGTACACACAATTTCTAGCTGTACCTTCGACATCGTCAACGAAGCAGGCACTCGAGAGCAACGCAGAAACAGACCCCCGACTAAATCGTTCTTGCGCAGTAACGATGTTGAATAAATTTCGCCGGTACACGGCTTCATCGAATGTTTTCCAGACGCTGGGGCGCCGCTTGAATAATTTCTCTGCGGTCCGTTCTTCCCCGTGGCCTTGTGACATAACTGACCTGCGAATTGTGACACTAAATAACTACGCTCGAAACATGGAAGGGCACTCTTTGCCCCCTAACGTGCACGTACAAGCCCGTCCTATGCGTGATGTGCCATTACACGACCGTTTTCTGATTTTTTCGTCACTACATGGCCGCTCTCGGTTCGATTCGAACCATTCTGATGCTGCCATATCGGATTCCCACCCTCAACGGCTGTCAAAAACTGGCGCAATTTTTCAGCTCTCAAGGTTCGCTTTGCTTCAAGTTTTTTTTTTTTTTTTTGATTGAATGAGTGAGTGATTGCGGACTGTCGAAATAAATCACTCTGACACAACGTAGTTAGCCACTTGGCTCTGATTTGAAGAAAAAGCTATTTGTGAGCTTTATATACCTAGGAAAAAATATTTTTGAAACATATTACTAATGTTTCCAAGATATTTTCGTGCGAAATAGGCTTTTTCAAGCAGCTAAAAGTAGCTTCGCAAATGTGTTCATAGAAAAAAAAATTTTCCAGCAATGTTTCAGCAATTTTTCAACAAATTCTCAGCGATGAGAATGAACCGATGGCAAAATGCTAGCACAAGTGAGATGTAAACGAAGCACACGTCCTATTGCTGTCGTCCAACAGAAGGCTACGAACTTCTGTCGACAAAAAGAGCTGTGTACGAAGAAGAACGAGTAGCATATTCTCTAGATTCGATTCACAAATCGTATGTATATATATACATATATATACAAATATGCTCCAAGGTTCATTTAATTGTCTGTCGGCATCCTAGGTCATTTCGGATATCTTCAGGTCAGTTCTGCGGCGCTGGGTTCGTCAAACACCATCCTTGCGAGGGCAGCTACAATTGAGGCATCTGGCCCCGACAAGGGCAAGCTAGACCTACCCTCCCCCCTCCCCTGCGCAAGAACAACTTTTCGGTAAAATTTCGGTGTCTCTAGCACTCATTGAGCAGAATTCCTTCGCTTCGAGCCGGGACGTATCACCTCGGTGTCCGTCTTCGGTCTTCTGCAAGAGGACACTGTCACGTAGCATCATCCCCCCAACGTCCCGCCTCTCTGTGGACGACAAGGTCAAGGAGCAGACCCCCGAAGGAGCAGGACCTTCGAATCGAGTCGCACCTCGAGCTGTTCCGGGGCACTACATGAAACAGCAGCAGTACGGTCTTCGCTTGTCGTTCACCGACGGCATTGGCGGCGGTACTGGTCGAGTAAACTTGCGAGGTGGTCTGCGTAATTCTGCGATCATCTCGTCTTCGCTGTCCTTTTCGCTGCCCGAACTCACTGAAGTCGACTCCACTAGCGGGCCTGGGTAACTTCGAGCGACCGCCCTTGGTGCTGTCGACAGATTTGTACCTCTTTGGCCGCGTGACTTGTTCACCGGCGGCTTCGAGCCGGCTCTCAAGGCCCGAACGGGACTCGGGGGCCGAGCTCTCCGCCCCCGTTGAGTTGACCCACTCGTCTGTATTCTCAACGTGTTCGTGATTTCGCCACTGCCCGTGTCCACCCAGTTGCTTGTGCCGCAACCCCGCCGCTTTACCTCCTTGATCTGCACGATGAGCCGAGTCTCTCCTTCTTCGTTTGGTGACACTTCCCGCGTAGCTTCGAAAGCTGATCGCTTCGCGTCTAGCGCTCGTTCAGATGACTGTTTACGTCGGCGATTGTGTCTCGATTTTGAGGCGATTGCCCTATCGCGTGTCTGTTTTGAGGGCGAAGATGGTGAGGATTCCTTTTCAGGAGGCTGCGTTGAGTCGGCGACGAACGAGAAGGCTTCTCTCCGACGCGACTGTTCTGCGTCACGATGTCGGGCAAACTCCCCCCCACGCGGTCGCTGTTTGTATCGATGTTGAGAAAGATCGTCGTTATCCAGCCGTCTTGAGTCGAGCGTCGAATGAGCTTTTCGACGAGATCTTCTTGGCTCTAAAGACGAGCTGAAGTGTTTCTGACGCGGCCGCTTTGCTCGCCCAGATCGGCGAGATCTGTTCTGACGTTGCCGCCGTTCAGAGTATCGACGTGAGGACAGTTCTCGGCTGTGTAGTCGGGAGAATTCTCTCTCACGTAATAGCTTTGCGTTTGGCGGTGGAGGAAACTCCGAATCCCGTGAACCCCTTGCGGCCGGTGGTAGGACAAACTCTTTTTCAGGCCGTCGTCCTGAGGCTGGGTCTGGCTGAGTCGGCTTTTCACGCGGCCGTGTCTGGTCTCCAGATGTTTCAGCACCGGATGATCTGTAACGCGGTCGCCTTGCGACTGGAGCAGGAAAGGATACGTCACGAGCCCGCCCTGAATCCTGACTTGGTCTAGCCGGCTCCTTACGAACCCGTCCTGGGTCTTGAGTGGGTTCCGCTGGCTTCTCACGTGGTCGTTTTATGGCTGGACTTGAGAGCTCCTCCCTACGCGCCCGGTTTGAGCCCCGAATCGGTTCAGTTGGCTTCCGGCGTCGCCACCTTTTAGTGAGAGGTCGTGGGAAAAGTCTGTCACGTGGCCGCTTTGACTCAGGAGGCTGCGGAAATATCTGATCGTGTAACTGTTTTGTATTTGGAGCTCCTGCGAATAATCTGCCAAAGGGTTTTTCAGCGAATAAAGGTCCTGGAGACGATTCGTCACGTGATGCCCTTCGGTCAGGAGATCGGGAAACTGTTTCCCTCCGTCGATGTCTTCGCTTAGGAGCTGCGTTCTCACGAGGTTGCCTCGAGTCCGGCGTTCGTTTAGCTCGCTTTGCTCGCGATGTCCATCGCCACAAAATTGACCTAGCTTTTTTGCACTTCTTACCTTTCTGCTTCTCGATCTTATTGTCACCTGCAATTAGGCCCCAGTCATAAACAAGTGCCGTATAGACCTAAATATATTTGCCGCAGCTGCAAAACCATTTCGCGAAACCACAAATCGTCGTTCGGTCACATACCCCGATCGCCCCCCCTATGGGAGCATTACTACCTCGTCAACGTCGAGTGACGAGCGAGTGACGAGCGAGTGACGAGTGAGAGAAGAAGTGCAGATGATGCAAACATGCAGCAGTAACGATTGCTCCATCTGCTCAGTGACAAATAAAAATACGTGTGTATCTGTTTGTACGACAAAACGCTTCACTCGTCACGTCACCATGACCACACTCCACCCCGGCAGGCTGCAGTTGAGCCAAAAGGTCACGTAAAAACAGCCAACGAGTGACGCGATGGCTGAAAAACGTCCCGCTACTGAGCACCCCGGATCAGAAGCCAGATCAGGTGGCGATGGGTCGGCGGCACGAGCGACAGAAAACGAAACGGCCCCGTTTTTTCTACCCGATGATGATGTTCGTCGTTGTTGACGCGCCTGACGGGTTTCCACATCCGTTGGCTGGCGCTCACGCTTAGGCAACGCCTTTGTCTTGCGTCGGGGAATGTTGAGAGAGCGATGCAAACGAAAAAAAAAACTTCAACTTTCAACTCTCATAGACGACCTTTGGTCGGCGATTTCACGCGATCATCCGTTCACGTACGACACGCCCTGCTCGCGGCGTCTGAGCAGCTTCGTTGTTGGCGAGCCGTAGCGAACGCTCGTGCGTGTCTGCTCGGATCTGGCTGACGGACGGTAAAAACATGCAGATTTATGTTTTGTGTGCCAATCAAAAACACGAATTTCGCTCGACGCCGAAATTTGTCGCTAGTCGCGTTCGAATGGCTGCCACACTCGCTGCGCACTCGATGCGACTGGCGAATGAGGCGGTCAAGACGTCGGGTGCCGGAACACCGCGAGGTGGGCGAACGCCCTCATTCATGACGCCAGAGCACGCGATCAGACATCGCGCGTCTCTGAACGTCGGCCGAAGGTTGGCGTACAGCCGCCGTCCCCTACTTCCCTCTGAACATTTGTGCTTGGACGCATCTCACAAATGGATGGAATCCTGCCACGTCAGGTGCAGACGCTGGTGGCGGTGGCGGTGGCGGCGGTGGCGGTGGCGTTAATGGTGCTGGGTGGGAAGGGGGGCGGAAGCCGCCAAATTTTAATGGCTCTATATAACGTGGCACTCAATCTGCTGCGCATTTCGTAGTCTACCGATACAGAGACGTCAGAATGGCTGTGTCTTCAATTCGGACTACGCGGCCGCGCGCCTCGGTGGTGCTCGCGAGGAACGCCGCCACCTCGGAGGGACCGCGCGCGCGCGCACTGAAGTAATGTCGGAGTAGTAGTCCGAGAGCGATACAAGATGGCCTAAGCGTGATCTTCACCGCGATCTCGCCGGGCCGTTACGGCGGCGAAGCTTTCACCCCGAACTCGTTCTGTTTACTTCAGCCGTCCCCTGTCGTGCTTCGTCGCTCGTTCCTCGCGCTAATCTCGCTTGTCGACGTGTCGGATGGTTGGTATTCATTTGGACGCGAAGACAAGAGCGACCGTCCCGAGGGGAAACCTCCCGAGGCGTCGAACTCTCGGGAGCGGAGCCGCACGCGAACGAGTGTGCGAGTGAATGCGATGGCATCTCATGGACCAACGGGAACGACATCCAAGACGCGTCCGCTGTCCGTTACAAGAGGTGCATATTTACGCTGTACTTCGGCGAACGCACGGATTGAGGAAGTGTCCTCAATGTTCCGTATGAGCGTGCCACTCGTACGCAAACGGCGTCACGTCGCGGCGAGACGCGCCCGCCTGTGATAGCCCCGCGCCCCCAAGTTCTACTCCAGCCCTCGTGGGCGCGCGGCCAATTCAAACTCCGGATAGGACCTCAATAAAGTGGCTTTACAGCGGCGCGAACTTCAACTGGACGCTCAACTACGATAACTTGTGCTACTCTTACAGTAAACGGACCTGTTTAAAATCTAGCGAAGATTTTTACCTACACACACACACACACACACACACAAACACACAGGTCAGCTAAACGCCGAGAAAAACGCCGTCAACACTTCCGCCTAGGCCAGCGTACGTCTGACACGACGAGTTAATCGCCAGCCGTGACCAACTCCTCTATAACTAATTAATTAGCCCGATCCGTCTCTGCGAGGTGGAACTGCTACTCACTCCGAAACAAGCTCAGACCGGCCTCCGATGCAGGAATCTCAGTCACGGCTCGACGCCCTTCTCCGACGCACCCCAAGCAGCTTTCAGCCGCCCGATGACTACGCCGGTGCCCTGATACGTTCGCGCCCTCCAAAGCTGTCGGCAGACGACGGGTCCGTCGCGGCGGCGGCGGTGGCAGCAGCAGCCGCTCGAAATCTAAATTGTAAATGAGAGAAGCAGCCACTGGCTGGCCGACCAGGGTGGCTGATGGCCTCGTCCGCTGGCTATTGAGCAACAACGGCAGAAGCACAAGCAGAAGAGGAAGAACACGCGCTGTAGAACTGGCGTCCCGACGCGGTCTGTCGGAGCGGCCACAGGACGTGTTGACTTAATCAAATGTTTCCGACGACGGGGGCGATCCTCGTCGACGCATTCATTGGCTTGGGCCGGGCGCACCATCACCATTATGCTGACTGTCGACAACAACAACAAGTCACTCAGCGACGGGGCGGCGTTCGCCTGCCACCCGGTGTAACGACGAGGAAGGCAACGCAGGCGGAAACACCGCCGCGCCTGCTTCCCTGCCTGCCTGCCCCAGTGGCCACCGCTTGGTGGAATATATGAGAGCAGAACGAGGATGGAAAGCTGGAGGGAATCCAGATTCTTCGGGTTGTGAGCAACGCCCGTTCGACACCGGGAGCGCGTTCGAGCTCGCTCGGTGCTCGCTCGGTGCTCGCGGGGTACATGCAAGCTGTTGCTGACGGCCGAGTTCGAGGAGCCGACACGCAACGGCCGACACGCAGCGGCCGACACGCAGCGGCCGACACGCAGCGGCCAATAGAGGAGGCATAGTCGGGCAAGGGCATGTCTTCCTCGGCGTAGCGGCGATGCGCAGCACCTCAAAGGAGGTGATTTTTCGTTCTTCCGCTGTTCGGTTGTTGTCGATAGGGGAGATTGTTTGCTAGCGAAAAGCAGCTGATGATGCTGACAAATCGATGCTGTTGACGCTATGCTGATGACATCTGTAGAAGGACGGTAGAACGAAGAGGTTGCCTTCACTTCTTCAAGGAGACGGACTTCAGCGGGACGCGCGGTTTGTGCATTTGCAGAGGATGGCTGCTCCGATCAGGGCCTGTCGACGTTGTGCAGTTGCTGGTCCATTTTCTACTGGTGCCTTCTGTTTTTTTTTTTCTACTGATGTTTGTTTACGTCTTTGACGCTATCTGACGACTCGAGTCGTCTCTCTCTTTCACACAAACGAGTAGAACTCTCGTAACTACGATTGACATGGCTGGCGTTCCGTGAGACGCTCGATACGAACTCGGTGGGGGTCTGCCAGCGGCCGGACCCCTCATAGATTGTACGGGAGGATTCATGGGGAAAAAATCCTTAATGTACCCCCGCTATGGGGGAGCAGCGACCTGCAACTATCACTCCAAGGTTTTTAGGTACGCTCGAAGCGTCATGTCATTGTCTAAATATTCGGTAGAGTATCTATCTAGCCACGGTACGGTGAGTAGATAGATGAGTAGACATTTCCGAATACGGAAGCCGCGCCCAGTCTACAGTTTAACGAGTAATCGTTGGGCCTGGATGGCTTTGTTTTCAAAACAATATCTCGTGTCACGCTTTTCGGCGTACGCCGTGGGTGGAGGCCACCACCACCAACGACGCGCGACAAAGCAGCGCGACAAAGAACCGGCGTTGACTTGGCCACCTTTCCGCTAGCTGAAGTCCATCGCGTCAGGGCTGGGTACGCGCGAGTCGCCTGTAAAATGTTGGCTGAGAACAAGTCCTCAATGGAACAACGAAAGAAAGAAGCCGAACGAAATCACTTCGAGACAAAAGGCCTGTAGAATACAGCTTTTAAAATTGATCTAGGGTCCGCTTTCTCTCGAAAGCCAGCAACCACCGCCATGGGAAGCGGCCACTGGTGCGCCCCCCCCGAGAAGGCGGCCCGGGTCCACAGGACGGATCAAAGGAGGGGCCGTACCGATTGACCAAAACTCCGCTGACGTTGACTGCGCCTTTTTTAGAAGACCCCCCCCTCAACCACCCGGGAAGGGGGGGGGGCCAAAATGTGGACCGAGGCCTGTTTCCACTTATCCCGGTTCGCTGTGGTATAAACAACCCATTCCAGCAGTTCCAAAAACGGGACGGAGAATGGCAACGTTCGCACACAAACACATCTGCATTTTATAGACTTTTGAATCAAACCCGGCCACAGCCGATCCGTCCGTTTTTTTCTTCTGGCGGACCAGTGAACAAAAACGAACACAGGTGTCCTGGAAATCCGGCATTGGCATTACGATGCTATGAACTGGGGGCCACGTGTAGATCGGTAAAATTAAACAGAAAAGCGCAACAACGCACGATATCGTCGATTGTTCTTCGTTGCTTCGGAAATTTCGAAGGGGGACCGGACGACTTTGATGACTCGTTAGTTTTTTCCGTGCAAATCGGGAAAGCAACTCTAATTACAAACATTTGCACGACGGAAAGAAGACTATAGAGATTGATTTCTGAATGTTCTGCCCCTGACAGTGACCGAGCTTGATTTTCGTGAAGAATTGGATCCTGAAAACGCGAATCGCTGAGCATCCTGACATGAGTGAGTTGTTTCCTTGCTTGGGAATTCTCGGATCTGTTATTGGGCTGATGGAGTTGGCGAATGTTTTGTGGGAATCTAGTGCTTCCTTCAGCGTCCTCCCGCGAAAACGTTTATGTTTCGCTGACAAGTAACACTCGTCTGTGTTCCCATTCGTTTTTTCAGTTCCGTTCGTCCAACTCAACCACAACGGCCCCCAAAAGCAGGAGAGGCACCGCCATGTCTAACACGGCTCCTTTGGCCACAAAAGGAGAATACCTCGAAACGAGACAAAAGCGCTCGATTGCTTCGATGAAATCGATTCATGATATTGAAGCTACTGCAATAACGAATACGTCTGCTGAACCGCAGATCGGTGATCGGGCTTCCGCTACCGGAGTTGGGACAGTGATCTGGGCTTTTGTCCGAAAACGTCTCCCGAGCCTTCATGGGGCTCAGGAGTTCGCTAGTCGGACTTCGTAAATACACGAACGGAGCGCCGTGGCGAAATGCTAATGGACTCAGCCCGATCAAGGAGAACTGCAGACTCGGAACTAACCGGCGAGAAGAAGATGGCGTCTTCTCACATGGACTCGTCGATCTTCCCGGCCGTCGTCTCCTTCCAATCCATGACGAGAAGCGCTCATATTGACAGCGTCTACTTGAAGTCTGCAACGGTCGCCGATATACAAAACGTAGCATCTCCTTCACGAGGTTGTGTGGCCCCTTTGGCCTCGCTGCCTGATCCTCTACGTCCTGAACTGCCGCACTAATGAGGTTGGACGCCCCGTCCGAGCCAGTCGAAAGATGCCGTAGTCCGCTTGCTTTCCTCGCGCATCGGATTAGAGTTAATGCCACTAATGCCCTTCCCTAGTTTGGTCCCCTGGCCTTCGAGCCTGACAGGACGATCACGCTCTGACGTGTCGCCGGAATGTCCCGTCACGGAGCCTATAACAGTCTGTTATTATACAACATGGCTACTACCCCGGCTACGGTAGAAAACGTCGCCCACCCACCACAAACCGGCTCGGCATGTGCACCTACATGGACACGTTCAGAGACACGCTCCCCATACTCCTCCTCCTCCTCCTCCTCACACGCACACATCATGGCAGGTTTCACATCAGCTTATTCTGTCGCTCCGCTTAGACTCCTCGTAGATGGAGCAAAGGAGGGCGCACCCCAAGCCGGAGACGCTTTAATTAGCTCGGTATGTTGGCCGCTCTACGAAGTCCGTAGGCCAGGACGCAGGAAGCAGAAGTGGCACAGAAGTCTGCTTAGGGAGGCACAACGTCGATATCGACGACATCGCTTGCCGAAAGAGGCTGATGACGAAGACATAGTGAAATATAAACGAACGGAAATGCTGTGGAACAGAGAGAGAGAAAGGGTGCCGTGGGAAAGTCGCGGAATTGTTACCCCCCTTCAGGTACCACATCCTGACGACATCGTTAAATAAACCTGTAACACAGCCTTGTCCGAATGTCGCTGCGGAGTTAGTGAACAGCTGGTAACTTGAGCTAACGGCAACAGTGATACAAACGGAACTTACGACGGAATAGACGTCCCTAATACGACCCTAAAACGTTTGTGAGCGTCCACCAGAAACAGCTTCAAGCGGGGTCGAGTTTTTCTCTCGTTTTCACCGCCAGTTCACGTCTCTGCTCTGATGTCGGCCAACTACTGAGTCAGGACAACGAAGAAAAAGCGAAAAAATTGCGTTCGTTGTTGACACGTCTCTCAGTTGTGTAGCGGATCTTCCCGCTAGATATTCCCTGAGACGATAAAGGAGCGATCAACAGCGTCGTCGGCCCCCCCATCCAGGACTCGTGAGCACTGCAAAATATCGACTCTACAGGCAGAGCGACTTCCGCATGGCAGAAGTGCATGTTTTTCTGCTCACGGGGCGGCCAAGTCTATATAACAGTTATCAAAGCTTTTAGGGCGCTCATCACACAAGCAAATGGAACGGACTCGTTTCGAAAGTAACTTGAGCTTGTGAGTGCGCAAACCGAGGAGGAGGAGGAGGAGGAGGAGGAGGAGGCCGCCGTGAACACAGGCTCGGAAGGCCGCCGACTCGCGAAAGCTCGTTGCTTTGTGCTTTAGATCTAGAAGGCCTCCACATACATCAGGATTACCCCTCGCTGGCCTCTTGGCCTGGGTGGGGTCCGTTGCGTCCCCTGTTTTCGGGTCGACTCGCCTTGGATGGGGCCGGGGTCTGGACGAAGCAGGCGAGAAATACAAATTGACAGGCGTACTTTGGAAGGATTTTCTAAAAAAAATTGATAGACGAAGAAAGCGGCTCGGATAGAGGACAAGAGGATGGTCGACGAGCGTTGGATTTCGCCTCGTTCGTGCTTCGACTTGGAGGGGGTCCACAAAAAAGAGAAAGGCCAACAGGAGCCCCCCCCCACACCCCCTGAAAGGAAGGCGAAATACGAAAGGGCAAGAAAA
>MNPL01032529.1:5552-19181 GCA_002081605.1 Tropilaelaps mercedesae | reverse complement strand
ATATATATGTATATAGTTATATATATATATGTATATATATATAGTTTGCAAGGCTATAACGACTCTCGATGATGAGTTGGAGACCGTATTGGTGACAATGTCTGCTAGAACAGGAGTGCATAATGCTAGACCTTCTACGCGATCTACTCCTGTTCACATCCTGAGCCAGAGGTAAGTGATGCGCCATCTTATTGGGGGTCGTTTGATTCCGTCTATTAACAACTCTCTCACGCGCCCCACCCCCCCGCCGCCGCCCGTCCTCTTTATTAAATCAGTCTTCGAAATTGGTCG
This sequence comes from Tropilaelaps mercedesae, assembly GCA_002081605.1. NCBI lineage: Eukaryota > Metazoa > Arthropoda > Arachnida > Mesostigmata > Laelapidae > Tropilaelaps > Tropilaelaps mercedesae. Next base: position 18,890 of record MNPL01032529.1, on the reverse strand, counting down.
TTCGCCGTTGACCGCCAACCTAATTGGTACTTGGTTTCGGGGTTGCGAACGCATTTTCGTGATCCCGACGTCATTATAACGCATGACTCTGCCCCCGAGACAGCATTTGTGGGGTGCTCGTGATCTGACTAAGCGACACAATCACACCTCACCCCCCGCCCGTCCATCCAGCCGCAAAGGACGGCCAGCTGCGACGAAGTAATTGCATGCAGATTTATTCACACCAACGGAATCGTTGCACACACGAAAGAGGAAGAACAACATATCCACTCAACCACCTACAAGCACACACACACACACACACACACACACACACACACATCTCTTCTTCTCCTTCTTGGCGACGCTGGCGTTCGTTGGAAATTTATGAATACACCTGATGGTCTCAACGGTACAGGCGTCAAGGCGTTGAGTCGACGTCGGCTCCGTTCGCCGACTTCGTCCGCATGATCCCGAACTTGCCCGACGCATGTTGCCGCCCCCGGGGGCTGTCTGACTCGTTCCCTTGGTGTGGCCCCTTCTCGTCGACCGCCTGCATCTCGCTTGAACGCGAGACCGTCAAGAAAACCGAGAAGAACGGTTCGTTCCATCAGCATTATGTCGCTGTTACTGGTTTGACATGAGCGGTCGCAGCGTAGGATAGAGCAGAGGGGCAATTTGGGTGGGTGGGTGGCTGGGTGGGGGTTGAGACGAGAGGACGCAGAAGATCATGCATCATGTATGTACCATTTAACACGTTCTGGTTTTCTTGGTAGCTGCCCGGCTAGGGAGCAAGGAAGGGGACGTCGAGTTGCCCCCGTCGAAGGCTGCCGGACTGGCGCCAGGGGCCAGGACCTGTGTCTGCCGACTTAATGTCGACCACTCTTCTTTGCATGCCCCTGCTGCGTCGCCCTCCATAGCCTCCGTGCCGGGTCGTCCGCCCTGGCTCTCTCTACCTGAAGTAACGCAAGCCTAGGCTGTGTGGATCTACACTATACGTGAAGAGCATCGAGGTACAGCGCTGAGCGCGGTGGCTCTCCTCGGCAGCTGCACAGGAGAAGGATGAATTGAGGTCCTCTGCATCTACACGGGAATTAACGCTGGTTAAACGTTGACGGTTGTCTTCGGATCGGTTCCTTCGGATTGCTCGCGCATCGGCAACGGAAGAGGTTAAACGTCGGTCAAACAGGACCCGCTGACAGGTCCTCGCTCGTCCTGTAGACATCAACAGTGTTTTTTCTACGCGCGGAACGCCAGAAGATTCGTTCATCGCCATCACCGGCACTGATCGTGGTGGCCTCGATAGACGTTTCACAAATTCGCTGACCGCTTGAAAGAGCGTACGAAGTGAGAAACTATCGAGAGACGCTGTTCTTCTCGTTCTAGTTCGAGTAGGAAGGCCTCGCAGCTGCTGCATGAACCTAAACCCTATCCAGGGCTCCAGGCTTAGCAGGAATCTACATCCTTAATGAAACGATGTAACTCTGAATGCAAACACGTTTTCCCTCGGAAAGTTGGATGAGGAACGGCTCCCGCCAGCGCGTACGGCGCGGCGCTGTCCTATGGAAAGTAGGTGCGCGTCACGGGGGTTGCCGTTGACCCACAATACGTTGGCGCTTCAAGCGAAAATTTTCCCTCGTCCGACGCCGCCGCCGCCGTCGTCGTCGTCGTTAGGGAATAGGTGTACATATCTATCCGAAGTACTCAGCTGGCTCCTTCTCCTTGGAGCGCACCTTTCCTACTTCTTGTTCCCATTCTATATAGACGTACGTCTTTTTTCCACCGACATCCCTTCGACCCGTTGTCCATCGGATCTAAATCTCTCCTTTCGACGTCTAACGAGACGCTAATTATAGGTCAGTAGTTAACTAGCGTTCGAAACACGGAGGCCGACCGATAGCGAATCGGCCATGTCCTACTGTAGCGAATTCAAGTAGCGGGAGGAGGAAGAATGCGAAGATTTTCTTCTAATCACCATCCACAATGTACAGGCATCCAGGGCCGGCCGTCGTGGAGCAGCGTCGAGGTGCACACACGAATCGGTTGCAGGACCAAACCAGCTATGCCGAAGTCTTTAAGGGCCTGCCCTCCCTGCCCAGACACGCAGGCCACAGCTGCCGAAGGCCCCGAAGGGCGCGGGGCCTCCCCTCTACTAAGGGCTCCTGGAAGAACTGGAGGACGGTGGACGAAAGTAGATAAAACCTCCGCGCGCGCGCGCTTAGCGTTCATTCAACTGCGAACCCCGCATGTCCTAATGCCGTTGCGGCGGCGTTCTCTGCCGCACCACTCGCGTCGGCGGCCTATTTAACGCGCGTGGTCGATCGCGAAACAACAACAGTGAACTTTTAATTGTTATCGATGCAAAATGGCCGCCTACAACGGCGTCATCGAGCACTGAGCATTGTGATCGGCCACTGCACTGAAAAGTTCTACAAGCGGCTGCCTGCCCTCTCGCGTCTTCTGCACGAACCTGAGAAACGAACGCGACGGAAGAGAACGTGTCCGCATAAGTCGATGAGGAAAAGAGGAAAAAAAACTTTGCCACTTAAGAAAAAGTGTCCCTGCTTTTGGCATGTGAGCGCGCGCGCCTCTGCTTCTGACTGGGTCCAAACCTCGAGACGCCAATGGACAGGTGCAGCAGCATTTTGTGCAGCTCGTTTGAAAGCTGCTTCGGATAGACACAAAAGTCATTTTCTTCGTATCGCAGATCTCGACCGGTGCTAGCCCCCTTCTTCCGACGTTGACAGTACGTGAAAGGTTTATCTAATGCCGAGTTTCTACTGAGGAATTGATCTACGTGTCTGCTCGAGTGGTAAAAACATCGCCATACAGTTTTCACCACACACAGATTTAGCCAATGCGATCTTGGCAACGATTCCACTGAGGGTCGGTCACGGTAGAACGAGGTAGAAGTTGCTGGGCGGCCTGGTACTCGGATGGGGGGTGCATTTTGGCGTTTGCGGTCTCATCTTAGCCTGACGCTCACGTGGTCTTGAACGCAGTTCGAACTTCCGCTGGTCGGGTGCGAAGACGGTGAGAGAAGATATAGACCCGAACAGCAGTCGCGCTTCTGTTTGCCTGAAGTGCTACTGCTTCTTCGGTCGTACTTTGAGGAAGCGCCCACTTAACCCTCGGACTGCTCGCGCCCCCGAGAACCTGCCGTTCGTTTTTTCCGTCTCCCTCGCTGTTAACGGTGTCTTTTTTTGGCCTTCTCGCTGAAAGGACGACACCTTGAGAGGCCGTTCGCGCTCAAGTTGGCGGACGAGGTCCTAGAAGTTGCTCTCCGTCTCCAGACATTCGGAGAGGGTCATCAGGTCGTAAAGCGGAAACGTTGCAGGGGCGCCAAGAACGCGCTCTGTTCTGCTATTTGAGCTGGCCTCACATTTCCACATTTTCCCGAGGGGGCTTGCTCTCTAGTAATGCGCCCACACTATATTCGCCCATCCGCCCCCCCCGATGCCGCCTTGGTCGCGTATGCTCTAGGCGTAATGCTTTTCGGAACGAAGCACAGGTGCGAAGTTTGTTTTCTGCTGGCGTTGCAAAGTGACCAACGCTACGATGAATATAAACAGCAGAAACTTACTCATAGATGATGTAGAACTTGCACATTTTCATAGGACGCACATGTGTCATCGCACATACGCACGTATGACAGACAAACCTAATGATTATAGCCTCGTCAAAAGAACAATATTGCCATTTATTTTTGAGCCAGTACAAATGAGTAAAATGTAGCTTAATAATAATAATAATAATAATAACAACAATTATTATTGTTGTTGTTGTAACCGAGTTTAGGAGTGAAGCTGAGATATAAAAATATGTCATGGTATGGTTGAAAGATTCTACTTTGGGGTTTCTTTCACTCAGGTGCAGATAAAAGCTTAGTTTTAGGCTTACTTAGTTGTCCTAGGGCGTCTTTCATGGTTCGAGCGCGAATAGTGTCGTAATGTAGTGCGGCTTAATCACTTGAAGCTTTTGCCGTGTTTGCCGTCCATAACTACGTTCCCCCCGTGTTTTTGTTCAGCGATATTTATCGCACGATAGCACCCTCTAAACTGGCCGATTCAGCCTAAATTACGGCTAAAAACTTGCGTTCAGCATTGCATCGATGCGAGCCCGACCTCTCTTCGGCTAAAATGGTATAATCGAATATTTAAATGCGGTATTTTGTATCTATCTATTCGATGACGGCATACGGCGGCGGCGGCGGCGGCGGCGGCCACCAGATGGCCCCCGGCACTGACCGTCACCATATCCTGTTCTGGAAGTCGGGGAGCACTGGAAGGGCAGGGAAATAAGATGGCGCCCCTCACCCAGTGCCGGGGACTGTTAACGGAATCCGATGACCGCCCCCACCGTCCACCGAAGTACCCATCCACCACCCCTCCTCTACGCTTCTCCGAGCGTCCAAGATGAAGTGAATCTGTTCGGACTTTGTTGAACGACCGGCCCAGCCTTACCATCGACTGTGCACCGACTGCAACGATGTCCCTTGCTCGCGAACTAGTTTTGCATAAAATGCGTTCGCAAATTGTGACCGGAAATAATTCCTCGTGTCACCAACGGCTGGCAGCGATTATCATAATTCGGAGACTAATGCAACTAGCGTGAAACTGACAGGCTCGATGACGGCGGCAGTGGCAATGCAACCGCCCCATGACGCCAGAGACAGGGGCGCCCACCCCGGGGAAGGCGAACCACTCGTCAGACGTAAAGTACTTATATCCTGCCAGCAATACCATAAAAAATCACGAGCGCCATACATAACAACATACATAAATATACATATATATATATATATATATGCCAAAATGAGGGGCAATTCCTAGGGTTTCCCACTTCTGATCCCGTGATAATGACACCTACACTCGAAGGGAGATACTAGTTTGGCCTGCTTTTCCAGGTTTAACGCGACAGCCGAGTCCATTCTGTGGGAATAGACATCTGCACTGCTTCTGAGTTTCTGCTTCGTCATCGAAGGTTAACTACAAAAGGGAGTACTTACGTGTCGGGTTGGCTTTTGTGCGAGTAACAAACAGTCATGAGGAACATGGTGGCACATCACGAATTCGTTTCGTGCTGCTGATCGGCTGGCTAGTGCCGATGCCACTGCCTTCTCCTTGAGCAGGAAACACTTCGACAAGGCAGACGTCTGAGTGATATCGAATTTCGAATAATTCTATTTTTTCCGCACGAATCGAGAGTGCGAAATTGAGCCGACGCAGGCCGCCACCTTCACGTTCGCTCTACCATATATATATATATATATATATATATATGTATAATGTATAAACGATGAGGTACATATCACGCACAATCAGGCCACAGCAACATTAGTAATGTATTTTTAAAAAAGTATTTTTCCAAAAAATTGCTACAACATTACCGGGTCGCAGCTCCCTCCCCGTTCCCGGGCCACCGCCAGTTTGTAACTCGAATTTAGCAAAGCTGACTAAACATTCGTGGAGTCAGATGGTTCCAAAATATTTACCTATTCGAATAAGCCGACATCTCTCTCGGTTTCTCTCTCGGTTTGTCTCTCTCGCTTTCTGTGTCTCGCCCTCTCGTCGAGCGCTGTCTGAACCGTCGAAAGCAGCGGTACTCATCACAACCGGATTGTTAGGTTCTATTCAGGTCGGGTAGGCGTTTTCGCCTGCGGGGTGCCACCCGAATGCGAAGTTCGCTGGGTCGCAGGTGCACCACGGCCTTCTCGTACGCGTGACATGTGACTCTGGCGACGCCCTGTTCGTTGGTCCTGTTTTAACAGCAACATGGCCGTCCAGCGGGAACGAAAGCGGTGACTACACTTAACGAGTGTGTCACTCAGTGACATGTTAACGAGCTCTTCGTTTTTGTTTTCCGCATCCGGCCGTTCGGTGGTTGTCAGCTGAAGTGAATGCGGGACAGCTCTCGACAGCCGAAGCGAACCTCGAATCGAGGGAAAGCCGCCGCCGCCGCCGCCGCCGCCGCCGCCTCTGAATATCGAGAAATGCAAGGCGAAATCATAAATTTGCTACAGATTCAGTTAGTGGACAGCCAACAGGGAGCTCGCGAAGAGAAAACGTCTTCTGTGCTTCGAGAATTGTTCTGCCGCGATATGAACAATAAGTGCTCAAGTTGATCAGCGGATGGCAGAGAGCAAAAATCGACAAGTATTATGAAGGGTTGTATGTGTATACGACCGCAGGTTCAAGGAGCCGAAACTCAATCAATCAATCAATCAATCAATTGAGGTCGAAAGGTTGTCGAATGAATTTCGGCCTCTGTGAGCGTCCCCAGTTCGATGTCACCTAGAGGAGAAAATCCTTCTCCCTTAGCCTGTACCGTTAAACGCGTGCGTGTCCTAGGACAACTGTTCGATCACACACACACACACACACACACACACACACACACACTCGAGAACCTCGGCGAACTGTCGAAACCACAACACACCCCATTCCCCTACCGACGTGATCCCTCAGCGTCGTACGTGCGCAAGCACCCACTTGGCATTGCTTCAGGAATAGCGAAACGTAGAATTTCGACGGCTTAGAGGCCGCCTAATTGGCAGACAAGGCTGAATCTCTTCGGTTCGAATCCGGCTGATGACATACACCCACGTCAATGTGTTCTTTGAAGGCGCATGCTTGGACCAATGCGAAACGCACCGTCTAACAGCAAAACGCCGAGCGTCGCCAGAGAACTTCACGACGACACAGTTTCTTGAGACGGCGGCCGCTCCATCCCAAAAGCGTTTGGCAGGTCTGGTCCGTGAGCAGATGGTGCAAATATTCCTGCCTGACATTGACCTGATATCAGCGAGAGCCGCCAGTTCATCGCTCATGAATCTCCCGGCCCCTCATCCGATAGAAGTCTGTGTTGGGCCACCGCCGCCATCGGGGCCATAAACATTCAGGCCGAAAAGTGCATCAAACTGGTGCTGTTCCACGCACCGGTGCCGCCTTTGCCGTTGCTATCGTCAGCGTCGCTCGCTAAACGTCTGGCTCACTCCGAACTCCATGAGCCTGTCGAGAGGGGCCTGCGAATCCTGAGAGCCGATGCGGAGGACAGGGAAGGCTGATGGGGGAGCGATGTACTTATGGGACATCGAGCGGAAGACAGCAGCAGACGCCGTCGAAGAGGATTTCCTGTCCTTCGGTGGATTGAAGCTGGGAGCAAAAACGGAGAGGCAAAAGGGATCAAGGGACGCAGGATGGGTAAGGCAACAACCCACAAACCCCTCAGTCCTCCCACCGACTCAGTCCTCTTCACAGCGTTGGGTCGCTACCAGCCGCTTACGAGTGCACCGTCGTGCGGACTCGCCTAGGCAAGTAATAAAAACAAACATTGTACCCCCTTCCGCCCACCACCGTTTCTCCTCGAAGCGTTTGTGTGTGTGTGTGTGTGTGGCCCCCTTCTCCTGCGTCCGCCCTCCAATAGTCCGACCAGCCGGACCGGTGGTAGCTGGGCATGGACTCGTGAAGCGTCGACCAGCGGCTCTATGTCACTACAACTACAGCGTTCAAGTAGTAGTGCTATTACTCTCCGACTACAGTGCGTGAGAGCTACTACTGGCTACTACGACCAGGGAGTCGGAATGCGGTCGAGTGGACTGGACGTGTACGGAACCGGGCGGGAGTCTGAGTCGCGGGCGCATAGTTCGAGGGGACTCCGGGAGACCCGCCATGGCACGATCGTGACGGAGCAGCAGCAGCAGCAGCAGCGCAGCCTCTCGATGGAGAGGTGGCTCAAGATAGCGCGCGGACGACAAGGGAAGAACGGGCCGGTGAAGATGGTGAAGGAGAAGCGGCGGCCTCTGCCGAGGAGAAGTTGCACCGTGGAAAAGCTGAGCCGATGGAAGAAAGAGCATCGAGCAGCTGCATTGTTAAGGAAGTGTGTTTATGTTCGTTGGCGGGCGGGCGGCAGCAGCCACCCTACGGCCGTGTGCAGTTCTTCAGTGAAGCTCGTCGCCCTCGGACAGACGAATAACAACTACGCCTGTATATGGCGTTTACTCGACAGGATGGAGAAAAGACGAAAAGGCAAAACGAGGGCAGGAAGGTTACTCGACTGGATCTTGTAGGGGGGTTAGAGGTGTACTATCTACTACCCTTCTCTCTTCCTGTCTCCCTTTTCCCCCCTCTCTCTCTATAACACGCACGAGGTGTGGGGGGCGGCTGTGTTGGTGGCGATCGTGTCCGCACAGTGGCCAGGATAACCTCGTTAGAACCGTTAGAGGAGTAATTTGATTTAGAGCAGCCATCCTACCACCACTCGACGCCCTGACGAGTTCCTTAAAGATCCTCACCTCAAGAAGCGCATACCACATTCCCCTGCGCCACCAACTGATCCACCCAACCCCCTGTCGACTTTCGAGGTGCGCTGGTCACCTCCGCGTTCGCCCTTCGTTAGTCATCTGAGTTCTGGCGTCCCCGCCGGTCGCTCATTCTCATTCGTCGACAGAGGCGAGGAATGTCTTCGTTCTTCATGTCTCCTTTACAATAGCAGGAGTAATCGCAGTTTTGCTCGGTGGCTGGGGGTGCGCCGTACGACCAAACTGGACAGGCGCAAACGACATCGGGCTCCGGTGCTCAGCCGCGATCGTAGCTTGAGACCGTAACGAAGCAGCGAGACGGAGCAGCGAGAGCTCCAGGACGCGACAGGAAGCGAACGCCAAATAATCGCAGCTCTTTCTTTGGCTTCTTTCTTTATTGGTTAGAGTCGATAGAGACGATCACCTGGAAGTGGGGCCATCGCATTGGGGGTTGTCAACCTAGCGACATATTGACATTGCGGGGGCTACTGCGGACGACACCCCCTCGTGGTGGTCGGTTCGTTTCGGCCGTGCCGCACTAAAAGGCCTCCCCCCCCGAACGGAGAACATTGTAAAATGTTATATTTTATGTTATAGCTTCGTGTGTAGCTACACAGTTGGCAACGTCGTTGTTGCAGATGGATAGAATCACCTCACTTCGTAGGCTCTGCTACGATTTGCGTTGACCTGTCTCTTCCAGAGGGATGCCATCATCGTTTGTTGTGCACCTGCAGTGACCTACTTGCGATCTGGTCGGACAAAACTGATTTGTTTCGGATCACCTATCGAAGCGAATATCCTGCAGGTGGAGTTTCGAATGCTTCACTTGTTAACGATTTTCGGCGAGAACCATTCGACCTAATTGTTGCTAGATGGCCTTTTAGGCCCGAGGGGCTCTTTTCAGGACGGTTTCCTCTCGCACTCTCGCGTGCGACGTTATTTCTGAATCGTCATGTCGAATTCAAACTTCGGGTCGGCCAATGTCACGCGTTCAAGAGACGTTCGGTTGGCGTCGATTGGCGTCAACTGATACCGACCTTGGCCGTACTTCCAGCGTCGTCCTTAAACCGATGCCCATCCGATGTCTTCCTTGGTCATAGCCAAAACGACGCCAACGACGTTTCCGGCGTATCCTCGCGTCGGCTGGTCAAATCGGCGAGTAAAACATGTTCCGATGATATTTGAGCGTACCCTGACGGCACGGCACGGCACGCCACCTGGCCGAGCCACGTTGGCTGCGGCTCCGTGACCGCAGTCGATGGATACGCTACACGTCACGTCACGCAGCATTAGGATGAGGTCGTTCGAACCTCGTCACGTCGCTGCGCGCGTTGAGTCGGCCAAGGCCGCCATGAAATCGAGCAGGGACATTCTTGTGGTTTTGTCCTGCCAGCGTGCCACCGTCTGAGAGTAGGACGAGAAACAGGCCCAGCAAATTTTGCGGGATTAAAAGCGACTACACGCGAGTGATTCAAATTTATCGCTTAGGCAAGCCGACATCCAGCTTGGGCGGAACTTTGCTTTTGAAGATCGAAGTTCGTGCATAAACAGGAACATCTCTAGATACCTATCTATCTATCTATCTATATAAGCTAAATATACTTCGGACTTCATAGACGGTTCTCAGTAGTTCTTCACACGCTTTATCAATCTGGCGGCTGCGCGGTTGGTCTCTCTGGCCGCTGGGGTACCTCCCAGTCCGGCTATTGCCTGTCAGCAGCTTTTCCATGGAGGCAGCAGCAGCAGCAGCTCAATTCGGATCAAGAACGCGCATCGAGTGCGGCGCAATTCAGCAGATCTGAAATCGTACCTCATCGCCGATGGTTGTATGCAACCACCCCTTTTTTTTTTCTTGTTTTTCTTTTTTCTCTCTCTCTCACACCTCAGCTCGTCTTTCTGGATGTAGGTTTCGTGCATGAGTGCGTCACTGTCGGAGCGTGACGTGTCACTTCGTTGTCACTTGTCGAGCACTGGGTTCGTTACGCCATTTTCTCAGCACTGGGAGGCATCATCGTACGCCAAATCGGTGCTTGGCCTTCTGTCAGGACAAAGTGTCCTGCACGGCAGAGGTGATTCCGCGCGCATATGAACAGCTCGGGCAGCCCCGACCGATTCATCTCGCAGTTGGGCACGGCTGCGTTTCGCCATACGAACTGAGAGAGAGAACGGGAACAGGAACAAGGATCTAGTAAGGACATCGGCTTCCCACCGGTGGTGGCCGAAGCGATTGCCCTCGTGTTCTCCTTGCTCGTCATCCTTTTGTTTCGTCCGAGAACCCGCCTGAAGCTCTCGCGGTCGATTGCACCTTTTAGGTGAAAAAACTGCTTTTCTCCCATTCGATATTCTCACACGCGACGGTGCCCCGCCTACAACTGGAACTGTATGCGAGTAAGTTCCCTCTGGCAAAGGTGTGGAACAGAGCGGAAAAAACGGCACCAAAGCTGTCCCCCGTCCTCTTCCCTTTCCTTCTCTGTAACCTCAGTGTCGATGCGTGCCACAGCTGGACCACATTCTACGTTACCTCACCAACACTCGTCCGAGCGGTGGCCCCATCCCTCGTGAACGAAGCACGATGTCCAATACTTGCCCCGCACGCGCTCCGGGGCAAACTCCGGGGCTATCCTCCCCGCCGGCCTCTTCGCGAAAGGGGAACGACGCCCGCTGATGGCGAACGAGAGAAGCGGATGAGGTTGTGCACCCACTCGCCGTGTGCCTTCAGTGAGTGTTATCGCTGTCGCTCGATCTGTTCAACGGCGTCCACATGTCCTGGCATGGCGGCGCAGGACTCAGCGAGGTCTATGGACAGCCGTCTGGAAACAGGGTGCCCTGCGCCTACACCTAGGTCCGCCTCGCCTTAAGGTATGTCGTCCGATGCCTCTAGCAATTAACATACCAGCCCGACAGAGAACCGAACAGAGTGTAGAGGTGGTGGACGCTGGGTTCGTGACGCGTCAGGCCCACACCTCGTGTGGACTGTAGGTAAATTGAGTGTGTTGGGATTCCCTCTTAATTCCGTCGTCAGGACAGACCGGCAGGACTATAGCCAGCAGCTAGATGGCCTGCGAGGGACGGCCATGTGGGTCACAGGCTCCCGAGGCCGACCGGCCATTCGAGCGACACTGGAGCAAATCACTAATTTGATATTCTTAATTAGCCGATAATTGTACGACGTCGCATCAGGGCTCAGTTTTCGGCAGGCGGGGCGGTATTCACTTCGTGTGAATGAACAGCGACTGAGGCATCGGGCATCGGCCGGAAAAGAGGATTTTCAGTATTGGAGAAGCGGGAGCGACGTTTTTGAAGCGATCAGTCACAGAGAAGTGCACTCGCCGCAGGCCTGCAAGTGGACCACCACCACCCGGTTAAGGACCACGGCGACACTAGACTGGTCCTGGAATTCATCGATTAAACGCTAGATCAGACGAGTCCGTTTCGTGGCTAAGACCACGTGCCACAGGCCTGGCCAAACTTCCCTCGGACACACTGATTAAGCACTGTGGCCTACGAGGGCCTAATGCCCAGGGTCCTGACGGAGAACGAAGCACAAGGCCACTATTACCCCCCACAGGTAGTCATTGATCTGCGCGCGTCTGAGGGGGGCAACCTCGGCTGGACCGACTTCAGTGACGAGTGGAACGCAGGGTCCTGCCGTGCTTGTCGGTAGATTAGGAAGAAAATCATTGATCCGTAAAATGAACTGAGAGTACTTGTGGCGTAGTCGTGGTTGTAGTTGTAGTAGGCGGAGAGGAAGCGGACGCCCAGGGGCGCGCACAGAGGGGTCCTGTTAAAAACGTCCATACCGCTCTAACCTTGCTTAGCAGCTGCCTGGACGCTTGCGAGTGACCGTTGCCAATTAACGTCACCGTTAGACTCGAGTATGGCCGCGCCGAAGACCGCTCCAGTACTTCACCAGGTTCTACCGAATGACTGGCCTCGCAGACTCACGTTCTTCAACACGGTTTGCTCGTGGTACTCGCTCGAATTCTAGACGCCGAAACGACGAAGCAGAAGTCCGCCAGGTGGGTGATGTCTGCTGGTATGGCATCGATCTACTGTCGAACGCAGGAGTCACCTTTTCTATGGCATCCATGACAGTCTTCTCATCGCCTCGCGCTGTCTTCTGTAGATGCGAATGCCGAAAGATGTAGTTGTTCTTCTTCTGCAGTCGGCTTCGTACCGTCGCCGCAGCAACGAACCTCCAGCTCCTAACGCCAAGCGTTCTAATCGCCATGGTCCATCCTCGTGGACAGCTCGAAACGATGATTCGACGCAAAACATGGATCCATCCGCGATGCAACAACGGACAACGGATTTCCAGACGGTGGACGGCGGCCATCGAACCGCTTCAGCACAGCTGTTAAGCTGTGTTGTTGGCACACAACACCGAGGACTGTTGAACGAGATTGAGATGCTCATATTGAAGGGGGTAGGGGGAGGGGTTTAAGGGGGCATGCATCACCATGTGGTTGCACCGCCACAGTGGTTGCACTTAAAAGCTACTCAATAGATTATACCGTTATATGCAGATTCTGCAAAAAAAAAAAAAGGAAAAAAGTTCCAAACCTCTCGACGGGTACCTTAGGCAGCAGAAGAGCTGCGGCCTGCTGAGTTCTCATACCCGCCCCACTCTGTCCTATACGAGGACATGCGCACGGACGGCAGGAATATATAGAGTTAGAATAAGGGGCAGAGGGCGACGGGCAAAGCACAGCGAATTTAAATTCGCTCTAGAGGTTTGCCCTCGTGCTTGCCCTTCCGACGTTTCCTTTTGGCCCCGTTTGCCCCTTGTTTCAGTCTCGGCTTGCCATTTTGGCTTGTGTAGTTTCGCTGCTTCTGCCGCTAGCTGTTCCTAATTGAGAGCTCTAAGCCGGCTTCTCGTCCCGCCGCCAGCGAGGTTTCGCATCCGTACGCCCATTTTAGCGGTACTTGGCTCACCCCAGTGTGGATCCTACTTCGAATACGGAACGGGGGCGGCAGAATCAGACGAGGCAGGGCTATCTCCTTCGTCAAGAGTCCGCAGACTCAGCACTCCACCTCGTTCGGGCGGTCCCCACGGGTGC
>MNPL01032522.1:6727-22157 GCA_002081605.1 Tropilaelaps mercedesae | reverse complement strand
CACCGCGTGACCCTCCGGTGCTCGCAAACAACGCCCCCACCGTTCTCGTCCCGCTGTCGAGTCTGTTCTTCACGCGAACGTTTGTTCTGTAGGATTGTTTCGAAGGCAGTTCCGTCTGATATTTGATAGGAAACAAACGCTTCACGTGACGAAACCGACCGAACTAGAAGTGCTGCTCGAACAGGCGCCGCAGCATCTCCTTCGGACAGTTCAACGAACCGTTCTCCTGTCGGGCATCTGCGGGTTCGGAGGGACTTCGGATATTTGCGCCGGGCGCAATTCAGTTTGCATCGTTTGAGTCTCACCAGTTTGTCATGCGACGTATCCCTATCGACGTAATGCGACCATATCTATTTGATGGCACCGAAAATAATGAGTAATTCCATTCTAGCTGGCGGGATATTTCCGTGTGAGAAGTCTCGTTCATCCTACTCCTCGTCGGCTCGGCAGGAAAGGGGTGGGCTGGCCTCCAGTGGGGCGAATGAACCCAGCCCAGGGCCCATGATTCACTGACGAGTGACTCTGGAAAACGGCCGAGCAACAGTTGAAGCATTACCTTCCTTCGAGATGGAAGAAGGAGCGACAAGGAAAGGATTCGGGGGAGCGGGAAGTTGGCGAAGTGCAAACGGATGAAGACCACCTAGTTTGAAAGGCTGAGTTGCTCCTGTAGCGATGGCCAGCGCAAGGACGAATAGGACCCAGCCAAACGTGGAACTGAGCCGATGCGCCTTAGCGGCAGCAGGAGAAGGCGGCAATAACGGAGCTCTACTAACAGTAACAGCCCACGGGGCAATGGACGAGAAGGGCGAGTGGCTTTCCTCGGCGACAGGGATGTAACATAAGTCCCAATGAAGAGCCTAACTACTTCCTATAACGGATTCGGCCATTGATAGTGTTAGGATAACAAGTGCGTTATTGTGAGTTGAGTAGCGGCGGCGGTAGTCTATGGCCTCGTGCTGTGGCGGAATGCTGTGTATAAAGCTGTTGCGATATAACTTTTCTTCCAGGAAGGCCTTAATTATATCCGCAGAGCAGACACTGCCCTGGTTGTCGTTGGCCCTGGTTTGAGCGTTTCGGCAGCTTCGAATCCTACCGGTGGCTATTTTTTTACACATTAGGCACATGAGGCGGACAAGTTTTCGATGCGAAAGCGGTTTTGAGCTTGCAACGGTGAAAAAATTAGGTCCCCAAATACCCAAATGATTTCGTTTAGCTGGCAAATAATTCACGTGGAGAACAGTTAAACAATGGAGCCTTTCGATGTCATGTTTCGATGAAATCTACTTATTTTTGCTTGCGTTTGGGAGAAATAATCTTGGCCTACCCATTTCATACATACGCGAAGAGGCCACTAAGATCTGTTTCTATATCGCTACTGGAGAATGAGATGCTTTGCTCAATTAACGCCAGCGGACTTGTCCAAAAAGACTCGCAGACGATTCCATAACTTAGCTCGAACTTTCGGACCAGTTCTTGGCCCTACGTGGCTGAGTGGCGCGGAAAGGCTCAAAAGAGCGACGGCCTGGACTTTGTCAAAACCTACCCTAAACCGACGCATTTCTTCAACATGCCGTTCTCATTTTTTTTTATACAACTCGTATCGGATGACTTTGAGAGGTTCCCACGGATGGCGATCTGCCCCTACTCAAGTACTAGTACTACGCAGAAATCCAGCCAACGACCTTAAAGTACTGCATAGACCGAGCCTCAAACGACGCGTTCTCCGCACAAGAGGGACAGATGCATAAAATCTATGAGCTTTTGCCCAGTTATTACTCGTACAGGCAGACAGGCAGTCTTAGCCGACGCCGACTAATGCATCAGTTGACGCCAATTACGAGCTTTCGGATTTTACAATAGTCTGCGGTCTAAACGCGTACATACGTTTTCTGACTGACGAAATCTCTCAATTCTTTAAGAGGCTTCAAGTTTGCCTGGCAATGCTCGCCCGAACGGGCACACCGAGTTGGACACTGCTGTGTTGGAGTCACTCGCAGATGATCGCAAACGCCAATACCTCACCGGGGGGGGCCTGTTTCGGCCAGGTTTACGATTGCCTAGATCGCTACGGAGACTTTGGATTATTTTTCCCCTACATACTAAACTGAGCTGGCCTTCACGAGCACGTCGAAGCACCAGCTGGCGTGCAGCGTCTCGAAGTGAAGGCTCATCGCCGGAAAAAGACTCGCTCTATGATGCCCAGTGAATCCGAAGCTGTTCCGGTTGGCCACCGATGATCGAATGCCACAACGGCGTCTGAACAGATGCCATTGTCGGAGCGGAGTCCGAGCGCGAACTCTTGCGTAGCGGCGTGCCGGGGCCAGCGTGCCTATCCGCCAACGGCGACGTTCTACCCCGACGGGCATCCCCCAGGTACCCGTCGGAGGGAGACGAGTTCCAAAGGGAAAACGGGAGCATCTTATGAAAAAGAACTAATGGGTACTCTTGCCGGCAGCTGCCGAAAGTCTGTTCTTTGTGGTCGTACGTCAAGGGGAAATATATCAAATCTGTGGGAATTTGCCATGCGCGTATTGATCGGTGTCTGATGGATTCTGTATCTGTTCTATCGTATATTTATCCGGGTATCAGTTTATTCTACCTTGACAGGGTAGTTTTCTGTGTGTCGGCACTAATGGACTAAATTTTCTTTCTTTGCAGACTTTTTAGCAGGATTCATTGGGGCTGTGAGGTTTTTTTTTTTATTCATATTAATTGTTGTTACTGATATTATTATCGTCTCAGCAGCGGTAAGAGCAGAACGTATAATAATGCGAGAGCGTCTATAAAGATCAACCTGGTCGCTGGGGTACCACGCACCCACATTTACATCTGCTACTTCTATTTCTGACCGTTTAATGTCCATTTATGAATATTAACTTTTTTCATAATTCAGCGTAGTCGAAATCATCACAATATCACTGTTCTTCAGTGAATGTGGCTCAGAGATTTAATTCAAGTGGGTACATACGCATTACTCCGAAAGGTACAGTCATAGTAGTTAATGCGGTGACAGTTATTGTATCAAGCAGGTTAATTAGTTAGCATTTAAATTGTACTTGTAATTAATACATCGCTACGTACAGGAATACATTTGTTTAGCTTAGGTAACATAGACGTGTGTCTAGACTTATTAGACACATTTTTAGCGGCTATTAAAGGTTGTCCTTAGGCCTACTCGAACTTTAAGCCAGCTCAAGTAGGCCTGGTGGATGTTTTGCATCCACGAGACCACCAATACACGACAGATACTAACGAAGTACCAAAAATGCGACCTGGGTGCCACCTTTTTTCTTATTGACATAAACGCCAACGCTACACCATCGACATCGATCGGCGGACGTTGATTCAACAACGCGCCACACCGCCCGCCAACGACTGCGGCCGCACAGGAACTTACTTTGCGTGCATTATGGTGATGGTGGCCTTCTCGGTCGTGATGACCGTTGTGGTACTCAATTACCACCACCGGAACAAGGAAACCACGGAGATGCCCCGGCCGGTACGTGCGCACGCGGTAACGATGACAATATCATTAGAACATCCGCCAGGTAAACCTGTTTCTAGGTGAAGTCTCGGGTTGATTGCAGGCGCTGTCCTTGACCACGGTCCATGTGCTATTCGGACTTAGGGTTTCGGTCAGATCTGACGATTTGGATGTTCGTGGTCGGTTGGGCCTTTTTTTTTGTCTTTGTGCCCCTGCAATCAGGCTCATTTGTTCGCGCCGTGAGAATGTCGAACAGCCACGTAGAGTGGTAGGCGCTTTTGTTAGAATGCCATGTTTGTTCGTTAGAGTGACAGTTTATAGTTTATTAGTGTTGGCGATCTGAAAGCACCGCGTTACTGAAGGTTTCACTTCGTCGTAGGCTCGTTCCTT
Organism: Tropilaelaps mercedesae; assembly: GCA_002081605.1. Taxonomy (NCBI): domain Eukaryota; kingdom Metazoa; phylum Arthropoda; class Arachnida; order Mesostigmata; family Laelapidae; genus Tropilaelaps; species Tropilaelaps mercedesae. The sequence continues at coordinate 18,283 of MNPL01032522.1, read as the reverse complement.
TTCTGTTTTATCTTTAGTAACTGAGGTTAATGCGCTCATTCTAGATGCCACCAAGGGTAAGTTTTTGTTTATGTTTCTGCCTTATGTGCCTTTTGTGTATGCATGCGATTTTACTGCCCTGTGTTTGTGTGTGTGTGTGTACTGGATTGTTTATTCGTTCACTCGGTTCAACATTCGGTCGCCCATATGTGCATCTGTGCAAAACACTAGCTAATGTTACGGTGGTATTATCTGGGTGGTAAATATCTAGGTGGCAGCATTTGAAACCTCTCTCTTGTCACGGTTTACTAAAGTATTAAAATAGAGATGCCGATCAGAAAAGTGTATTCTTCTACGTAACCCCTATCAGCACAACACTGCATTGTTATACTTCTTCATTGAGCACCTTTCCAAAAAAAATTCTATACTCGATCACCAATGGCCGTTACGAGTACGACCTCCACATCGAACCAGCACAGAATACGTTCATACGTGTCAGCGTGTCTCGAGTCACGCTCCCCGTATCGTACACATTTGTACCTGTTGTGCATGTGCTACGAACCCTCTCGGATGGACTAACCAACTTCTCATGGTTCGTGGCAGTAGAACGATCAGTTTAGGTGTCTTCAAAACGTCCAATGCAGCCATATTAAAACCGCCACAACATCGATCGTTTTTTCCAGTTCGTCGTCGAACATGGCTATCGCGCTTATTACAATTATTCCACTGAATCCAATACCTAGCGCATAGCCAATGAGCAAAATCTCGTCTGGGTTCATAGACGCGGTATTTACCGCACCGAACCTGCTGATCGGAGCTGACGTAGCAGCAGGTGCATTATTAACGCCTCTTCGGCGTGCGGCCCTCCCATGACCTCATATGAGACTCACATATTCTCTCGTTTCGCTCTTTCTTTCGCTCTTTCTCTGTGTGTTTTTCGTATGTTTGTGTAACGCTATTTTGACGCAGGTCAAGTCGTTGTTCTTAGTATGGCTGCCCTGGCTCCTGCGGATGGATGTTCCTCAGGGCGTGAGCCTCAACCCTCGCCGGCGCCAAGGGAGCGGGCGAGATAACGTAGCTCCCGTCAAGAGCAATCACGCCTCCAAAATACTTAAGGAGCTTGAGTTGAAAGAGCGCTCAAGCCGCAGTCTCCTAGCAAACGTGCTAGACATCGATGACGACTTCAGACCTGCCAACTCCGCGTGCTTCCTCCAGCCGCCGCCGCCACCGAGGTACGCAAGGGGGAAGACAACTTAGATGCTTCATTGCACTTCCGAGAGCGGCACGGCGGCATGTCTTCACCGTCCGTGTCGTCTGTCTGATATGCAAACTGGGGCCTAGAACTCGTCTGATCTCTGCGCGCGCAAAATGGCGACGGGAAGAGTCTGTAAGAATTGCTGGACAGGTCCTAGCCTAAAAGTCCAGAAGCCGTGCACTCTTCAGGCGCCAGTTGGGCGATCGGAAATATCAGCTGTTAGAAATCCGCAGATGTTGCCTAGGTCGTCACGGATCAAGGTCACGGCCGCCGCTTGTGGGTTTTACGCTGGGGGTGAGCGGCACAAGACGTGCGTTGAGTAAGCTTGTAGAAACCCCAGTTGTAAACCCCAGAAAGAAAAGAGTGGGAACTAGCTAGTTTCGTTCCCTTTTTCAACAAACACCTACTACATCCACAGCACAAGACCATGACTAGGCTTTTTGTCTCCCGGCTCATCACCATACGCCCGCGCGTGTGACCTTCGATTTGTAGCTTTTGTTCTTGGACGCGCCTCACTTCGTCGTGTTTCGTTGCGAATTGTCATTCATCTCTCGATGCAGGTCTCAACCTCCGTGTCCGCCGCCCCTTCATCACCATCAGTCCTACCACGACATCACAACGGAATCGACGGCTGCCACCATCTCCTCGGTCTCGCCGTGCCTGCAAACGCAAAGAGATCTCGCGGATATCGTCCGCGAACTCAAATACATCACGAATAGGATGAGAAAGGAGGAAGAGGAGCACGAAGTGGTGAGTGCTCAGACCCACACAAAACAGTTCGATGATCCCCACTTTGTGGAAATCCTTATGTGACATCGTCCACAATAAATCAACAGTGGCCTTATTAAGCCTAATGTCGTACCGGTTACCGAACCTAGGCGTGGAAGGAACACCGGGGCTGTAGTGGGTTTGTAAGCTCCACCTGTTAGTACTGAATGGCTGCATTGACCTGCTAGTTCTATCAGCATTATCCAAAACTCTCCTAAAAATAAAAGGGCTGGAGTATCAGGTTGTCCCCTGGCCTTCAAGGACACCGTTCCTTGACGTTGACTCAACACCAACGCCGGGCCAAGACTCGCACAAGAATGTGGATTTTGTTGCTGGTAGACCTACATAGCCTTTGTGTCTAAGGGGGGGGGGACCAAAACAATGCGGACTTAAAGGAGTGAGTAGAACGCAAGGCCTGGCTAGCTAATAGAAGTTAATGACGCAGACGAGCCACCGGGAACGCATTGGATCTTAGTAGTTGTCGTTTGTGCATTCGTCTTGCGACGCCAAGCGGCAGTAGACAGGAATGAGGGACCGGCACCGCACGGGGTCGCTAGATTGGGACTCAGGAGCCGATGATGTCAAGTCACAACACTTTGACTGTCTGGGTCGGTCCATGGTGGATAACTGGACCTAAGAAGACGGGCAGGAAACTTCGTGATTGATCACCTGGCCTAGTATTCAGACGCCGGTGAGAGAAGTAGACAGCTGCGACGGGGGCCATTCGAGGTGGGATAGCAGAGAAACATAGAAACACTGGGCGTCGGGCTGACGGGTCGTAAAGTCATTTTCTGCTCCCATCTACTTTGCCCCGGGTAGGTGAGCGGTTCGTCGGTAGATCATCCATTAGAAACCAGAGTGCAGCGTAGCTATCAGCTAGTAGGGTCCAGTAGATTTGGTTCGGGCAGCAGATGCGGAACCGGCCGGCAGAAACCTCCATTTTGGTGAAGTGGCAGATTAAGAGCACAGGACAGGAGGAAAGCGACACACAAATCGCCCCACGACTCACTGAACTACAGTCAACTCTGTTTTTTAGCCAGGGCATTAAAATAGAAGTTGTGAGAAAACTCGAGCATGACCTAATACTCAAGGCCAACCGGAACTTCGCTTAAGGATAGAGAAAATAGGAAAACAATTTTTGGGGATTATTTTGGTACAAAAAGTTTTCCGCTCCTATGAAATGCCCACGAATTAGTTAACCTCAAATTAGGCACTAATTGACCATTACATATGCTAATGATGCAGCAGTTGCAGCAGCTCTAGAGGTTGCCGGCCCTCAATCAGGCATAAACCTGCCTCCAATAAACCTATCGAAAATTGCACTGCTACAAAATGCAGTAGAAAATTCAGTCTGTAAAAAACCGTTCTATAGCTACGGTGGAAAACTACTACATCATCACTCTGAGAAGAAAAAAACTACTTTGTACCGCTAAGTGGCGAACATCTCGCCTGCTTCCTCACGTCGTGAACGGCCAGACCGAAAAATACGGGGCTGAGGGCCGAACTTCGTTTCGGAAGTTTTTCGTCTAGAGACGCCAAACATGATGATCGTACCTCTGACCACGTAGACTGAACAGTTTCCCTATTGGGCACTTTGTCATTTACACCTAACGTCACTCGCCGGCCCTCAGGTGCTCAGGTTTTCAACGTTGCCTTTTCTTGATTTCATGCACGATGACAGGTATCCGAATGGCGCTTCGCGGCTATGGTGATCGACCGAGTGTGCCTGATCTTCTTCACGGCCTTCACAATCATCTCGACGATAGCCTGTCTCTTCTCGGCGCCACATCTCATCGCATGAATTAATTGGCGTCCATCGATCAAATCATCGTTAGCCCACTGGGGCTTTTGCGCCGACGACGCGATGAGTGAGCCGCCGCCGCCCCCCCCCCCGCGACGATGAAAGACTAACATTGTTTATTGACGACGAAAGACATAACAGTTGGAATAATAACAAAAACGCAATATATTACGTATCCAATATGGCTACCATACATAGTCCCTTCCCCCCGGTTAACGACATCTGTCCAAAATTCGGAGGAAAGCCAAATGCCCTACCCTGGCGGCCACATCGTCGTCGTCCGAGACGTCGCTACAGTCGCCGAAGCGCCACAAGCCGAAGAGGAGAACGTCAAGTTCTGACCAGCGACAAAGCTTAGCGCTGGTCAGCTTCAGGGTGACCTCGCTGACGGAGCCGTTCCCGCCCGATACCAGACGGGGCAAATCAGGACGTCTGTGCGGTGGGAGTGTCGATCTTTTCCACCCTCCCGTGAGCTCCGTGGCAGAAGTGGAAGGGAAAATGACCGCCAGAGGATCACACAGTGGTAGGCGCGTTCGTTACAGACAGGGAAATTGATGGAAACCTTAGAAACAACAAATACACGCAGAGGGTAGCCGAGATCTAGAGCACGTAACAATCACGTACCAGACCTGTTACTGAGATAGCAGCGGGAAAATACGCACCACTCAATGGGAGGCACATGAACGAACGAACAACGGAGCAGCGCACCAGCGCTGGCCCCGTTAATTGCCCCTAGCGTGTGATTTCAAGCCAAGCGGTTAACTTATTCAGCTACTTCTCATCAGGGTAATAGGAAAGGATAAGAACGGTTCACTCAATGACCTCATTTTGTCACTATTATCATACACACACACACACACACGTACGCACAGAGCCATAGTCGTGTACAAATCCCCTTCAGACACGCCATACCGATGCGAGGACCCACGTAGGAAACGGCACCGCATGAGAGCTGCTCTGGCGGACACACCGCCCCCCATGTACCCCCAGAACAACAACAACAACACAAGTAGCGATCGTTCGCAGAACAAAAAAAAAACAGCAAACGCTAAGGAAAATGTGAAAATTCACGATCGTAGAAAGGAAGCAAGCTCGATACGGTGCCGTCTCATGCCCCCGGGGCAGGAATACACGCCAAATCCATTTGGAGGTTGTGCCGATTCCCGGGACGGAGTGGGGCAGGCCAACCTACCGTTATTCGGCATTGTTCGGCACTACATTTTAGAAACTCATGAGGCTGGGAAGGGAACTACTAACAATCCAATGGCCCCCTGCTTAAACAATCACCGACCGTCACCGCCCGACCCAGCCACGGAATAGGATTTGCATGTGTTTGTTTTTTCCACCAGTAGTCCGTCTCATAGGTTTGATCAACTGACTTGGCTTCGTTCCACTCGCCTATGTGTTTCCCACAAGTCGTTCCACCGTAGACGCTCGCCGTAGCCGTAGAACGTAGCAATGCAGTAGACTAGTCCGCAATGACTTCTCGTCACCCCAATCCAAGTGACGAAGCTTCGTCGTCCCCAAGGTGAAGAAATCCTCTCTCATTCTAGAGCTTCACGAAGCGCTTCGCCAAGCGAAGATGGACTTATGAAACCGACTAGCAGAAAAGAGTAGCCAATGACGAAACACCAAACGGAAGCCGAATACTACCCGATGGAAACGACCACCGCCTAAACAGCAGCCGCTAGACCAACTTCCAACTTGACGTAAGTGTACAATGATGAGATAGCCACTGCTGCTGCTGCTGCTGACACACAAAGCACAAGACTTGAACACGGAACACGCTGACTAACGAGACACAGATGGGGCATTTGTGTGGTGACATCAGCGTAACAACGCTCCAACATCGAGCAGCAATAAGTAGGTAACATAGACTCGATCACATATTCGGGCGTACAAGCGTTGCATACGGCGACTCGAACCATGATTCAGCGAAGAGTCTAGCAATGGACAGCCATGTCCAGGACATCGGCCTTGCCTCCAGTCAAGCAACAACCACAACGGCACCATTAGAGTCGACAACAACAGCAGCTACGTTGACAAGTTACGTTGCTAACGACACCGTACAGGACATCGACAACAAATGGCAATAACGATGAACATGAATCAGCGATGATGAGTAACAACTACTCGAAACACACAACAGAGCAAACACCCGAAGGACAACACACGCTGTAAATTCACTCTATCGACATTCACTTTATCGATGAGAACACTGTCCCGACTGGGATGTTATCAAACACGCAGGGATTCGAACGTATCGAGCTCCGGCCGTCAAAGACGCGACGCCCCCCGACCCACGTCCTCTGACCCACGGCCTCCTGACCCACGGCCCCCTGACCCACGGCCCCCTGACCGCTTCTCCATCTTCCCTCCATAGGCGTTACCCACACACGTCAAGCACCTGTCAACCTCCAGCATGATCACATCTTCCTTCCCCACAGAGGTAGCGGGTTCGAACCTCGCTGCGGACAGCTGAGAGAGGCCGGTAGGCGCGGACAAGCCTATCACTGCTGAGTTTGAGCGCTGGTCTCTGGTCGAACTCGCGTCCACCAGTTGCGCGCGTGACCACGTGGACGTTGAGGGCGCGTGAGAAAAGTAGGATGAGACCGGACGGCTGTGAAAAAATCGGCCTGAAAACGGCCCACACGAATAGGCTATGCGTAATGTGTCTTCTCATCGTACGAATATTGATGGCAACAGTATCATGCTTTGGCCCCCCCACAAATCCGAAGAAGGCGGTGGTAAAGCGTGAACGTCTACTTTTTTTTTCTCGTGCCGTTCCATCGACGATTTACCCGCACCAGCGTGGCTGTCCTTGGAACAGCAACGCCAAATCAGGCAGCTGTGCCGTTTTTTGAAGGGAAATTGACGCCGCCATCTTTGCACAACATCCCCATACAGGAATGCATCTACGCGTGTCTCTGTGTGTGTGTTTGTGTGTGCGCGAATGTGTGTATGTGTGTATGTGCGCGCGTGTTTGTGTGTCGAAATGCGACGCTATTCAGCTGATTGTTATGGTGATGACGGGGAGAGCGAAAATATAAGCATATGCTCATCAAAGTGCCTTTTGTAACATTTTTACAAGGACCCAGTGTCCATAGTGGACAGTTAGGCGGGATCTATGCTTAACAAGCGTTACCCATTGCGACCCTACGACGCGACCGCTCCGCGTCCAGTTACTGTGACACCTTTAGACGTCTGACGCGTCCCTGATATGGCGGACGAACTGGAAAACCGACAGGTGAACTGATAGCGAAAAAACAGAGAGAGCCTACGTACCTACACTGAGGAACGAAGTAGCGCTTGAGAGTTTTCTCCGGAGCTTCTCAAACTCATGTACCCCGATCGAGGTCATTATTGTAGTAATGATGATGATGATGATGATGATAATATTAACAATAATGAAGCCGCCATAGAACTCAAAAGTATAAGCCTCACACCCCGTCCCTGTCTAAGGTAGGCCATCTTGATTTGAAGGGGCCACAGGGCCTAGACTCATGCGCCAAACGCACAAAAATTCAGATGAATTCATTTTGCTCTCATGTTGTTGGCATGAAACTCGCAGGAAACTCTAAATCGCGCTTCGCGCATCTACTGGCCATATATTCTAGCGATGTTTTTGTCAACTAGCCGAGATGACCCGTTCGAGGCTCGCCGAAACATGTCGATCTTCCTCGTTGCAAGACGGCCTACCGACTGCCCATGCCTAGAACCCGATCTCAGCAAATTGCAGGTCACGTTGAACGGTCACCACAAACAGAGACGGCCCCTATCCTACGACCGCACACACACACACACACACACACACACACACACGCTTACACCGTTGTTTGTTCTTGTCGAATCTTCTAAATCACGGAATTAACCAAGCAACTAAATCGAACTAAATGACCGGCCGCTGACGATTGTTGTGCTTTGTTTGGTATCTTGTCCTCGCTGAATGTCTACATCTGAACCCCCCCTTTTCATCCACCCAGCACCCGTTGAGTCCGAGAAAGGAAGAAAAACGTGATGAATAGTAGAACATCGAACGTGACGGGGGCTCAGCTAAGCTGAGCCATCGTAGGGAATGCATTGCTGCGTCGTCAACGTCGTTTGAACGCGAACAAGAACGTCTAACGAACGAGTCTGCCACTCCGGCGAGATTCCGACATGCCGCTATGAGCTAGGAGACTCAATGGTGGAGAAACAACGCAGATCCTTACGAGGGCGACATTACGAAAATGCCCACTCAACCAAGAGCAAGCTGAGAGCAGCAGACTCCTACCGCCATCATGGAAGTAGCCCGCGAAACTGGGCGTTAACGAACAATCTATTGGCATCTACATTCGATCTGTAACGCACGAAAACCGAAGGCTCGTAGACCAGACATGCTTTTGCGTTCATACGTCGAACATGGACGTGTTAATATGGCGACTTCAAAGTTCGTGAGTCGTTCGTGACCGTCCGTGAAACATGAAAACTTCGATGTGCAGATGATGGACGTATCGAGCAAGACACGGATGAAAAAGTTGGAAGCGCTTGTTCCACGGTGCGCGTCTTCCCGAAGATGCCCTAGAAAGGACATTTCCGAGCGGACGATGGGCAAGCCCTTCGGGTGGTGGATTGCCCCGCACTTGGTAGCATATACAAAGCATTTGTCTACCTGGTTTGCGAAAAACCGGCAGGGATGGCTGTCAACATACACGGAACGTACCAGCCCGGACGTGTGAGATCGAGGTGAAGCCGTAACAAAAGTTGCGCAGGGCAGGCAAAGTTGCTCTGAGCTGATCGAGATCTCGTCGGCTGACGTGGCGGACGCGCGGCTAGGACGCTGGATCACAATAAGGCACCACGCAGTACAAAGCAAACACAAACCGAATTGGAGAAGAGAGGAAAACTGGAAAGTTCGTGGCGAGACGAAGTTGATGGAGAGCATAAGAATCATAATTATCCACTCGCAAGGTAAATCAACGACAATTTAGTTAAGGTCGAAGCAGGCGCCGGGATCGAACGCCGACTCATCGGAGAAACGCGGACACTGCGAATACGGCAGTGCACAGCTGCACCGCAGGTTCTGCTTGTCGATTTCTGGCCCGATATCTTCCCTATACAGAATGTCGAAGCGAGCCGCAGCCGAGCTGACCAAAAGGATGAGGACAAACGAATCCACTAGGTCTCCTGGGAGGATATTGTGCTTTACTGGACAGTCACCCCACCTGCACGCGTCTGTGAATCGAACCTCAGCCATTGCATAAGGTTGAAGGTTGCCGGGGGCAACGATACGTTCTAAAACGATTCCGTCGCGTGCCCCGGTGCATGTCCCAGTCGCTAAGTGTTGCCTATGACCAACGTGGGCGAGCTTAAGCAGGCTGGTCGTTCCGGGCGATTAATTAAGGATACGACCGCAAGGACCACCTTGGACTCGGCAGCAGGACAGGACGCCATTGTTGTGAAAACCATCCTGTCTCGACGGCCGCTGTCGATGCATGAGCGAGCCAGCCGTGCTTAAAACGTCGTAGCAATAACAGAACGCTACAGGCATCCCTTCAGCGAAGCACATTTCCAGAGATGGCATCGTTTACGAAGCGATTTTTACTTTATGCGAATTAGAACGAAAAAAAACGAAAATTCATCGTCGTGCGCTACCGAAATGAGAGAAGGTACCATCGGCACGTAAGAAACCTACGGAGAAGACCGATCTGAGCGATGTATTCATGAGAAAAACACATTCTGTCGCCATTCAACCGACCACTTCAGAAAAAAAGATCCCGACTTGCGAAATTTCTGCTACGCTCAGAAATTCGATGGACGAGCCAGTTTTTGTGAGTCACTGTAACTAATGTAAGTTTAGTGGCGTAAAATGTTTGTCCACCTTGGACAGCCGAAGAAGACCGATTGCCGATGAGGTTTGTGTTCATCTATGAAGCTCCAGGACAGCATTGAACTATAGCTGATGGTGGCGGCTCACAATTATTACAAGGTGAGATCGTAAACGTTCGAGGTACAAGAATGCATCGCAGAGCAGTTACCGGACATTCAACAAACTAACGTAGAAACCCAGCTGCAACCGTGCCAGGTACTGTAAACGCCATCTCGCCTGAACACTCGCTGACAACGGCTTTCCGTTTGACCCCTACGACATGATCAAACGCGAATGAGGACGCTAAAATTAAGCGAGCCTCGACACACGAACCGCAGCCTTGAAAGCACCTTCTGTCTACCACCTCACCCTCTCGAATACTTTGCAACGCCAGACTTTAGGCGCAGCAAAATGTTCGTCACCCGCAAACCCAAGCCAACACCACCCATTAGTCTAAACGTAAATTCTAGCTAAACGAATAAACTAAATCAGTGTATAAATAGAGTACTAACATTGACAACAGTGCTAAAAACTTTAGAAAAGTACACCACCACCGCCACCAAACATCCGACCTCCGTCCATGCGTCTCTTCCCGACCTCGAATTCGTCTCGTGACCTCGGCGGCCGGAACTCGAGAGAAAAACTTCGCCTTGTCCATCTTTTTAAAGCGAACTCTTTAGGTCACGCTCACACGTCGTGGCGACGGACGTCGACCAACCGTTAAGCCAACCAACCATCCGTTTGACATATTCATAATCATCCACCAGTTACTATAAATACCGCGACACTCACAGCCGCCATTACACGCAGACATCGACCCATCTCGGTTTCGGGCTGGGTCATGGATGGGTTGCTACTGTGGATTTAGCAATACCGAAACATTGAGCTATCCTGAATGGCCTTTACCAACAAAGGATACAACAGTAACAACCTACGAGTACAGTTCACAACTGGTCAAAACGAATAGCAAACACACACACACACACACACACACCAAACGGAGAATAACGTTATACTCTGATTTCTGTGAGACAGATATGATCGATGAAGCTCTAGACAAATCCTAATTGATGACGAATAGATGTCAGTGAAGAAGTTTCACCGATCTATTCATCGAGGTTTGCCACATTCTATCCAGTTTAGTGAACTGAAGTGTGTTTTTCGTAGATAACAGAAACGGCGACGGCCTTCACTGTTACCAGGTAATAGCTCGTAGTTGGCCGCATGCACAGACCACACTTGGATATCTTACACACACACACACACACACACACACACACACAAACATCGTCTCGACTGGCATCTCCTTTGCGTGAAGTACACGACGTGAACACGGCGAAAGCTAACCAGAAAGATAGCAACCCACGCAGAGTCCCGGGGGTCGCTGCGGCGATTCCCGTCGGTCGACCTGCGCACCTCAGTATCATCAACATCACGAAGTGCTGCCAAGAACAGCCGGAGCCTAGCGTACTCGATCGACACTGACCGCTCCGCTCATAATCTCAACATCACCATTTATTGGGGGGAGAAATAGTGGCCTATGTTTGTCCAGCACCAACTGTTCGTTTCAAGGATGACTAAGCTATTCGGACGCCTCGTTTTCACCATCTCGTATTGACGCGAACGCCGCGTCTATGAGGACAACTGCTGACGGTTCATCCGGGGGGTCCCGACATAGACGAGGTGATTCGACCTCATGCGTCGTGACTAGAAGTCCGATCCAAATGCCCAGAACCAATCTATTGAAAAACTCGTGTACGGTCGTTGATAGGCCGCCGAATATCGTCGAATCGGGCAGAACGTCGCCCGCCCAGATCGCTTCAGGCGTTGCGGTTAATGGCAAATCTGGAATTATTTGGCGAATCATATTTGAGAGATAGCTTCCCGCAGACTAGTACAGAGGCA
>MNPL01032487.1:16767-28674 GCA_002081605.1 Tropilaelaps mercedesae | reverse complement strand
TATATATATATATATATATATATATATACTGATACTGGCTCGGCGAATTTCCAATATGGCTATCCATGTTGTCGTCACATTGTCGTTTTCTTTGTTGATGTTGGCTTAGTCCGCATGCCAAGGTGATGCGGGGTCGATTCACCAAGTTGGCATGCCCGTCATAGTCAAAGGGTGTCGGAGTATCCGCAAATCCGTAACTGGATCGTGGCTGTAGAGTTCTCGGCCTCGTCCTGCTTTCGTCCAGGCCTCCATCCTTTTCGTCCCGTTCCTCAGGTACCTGTGCCGATTTCTCCTATCCACTTCCGTTTCTCCTTATTCCTTTGTCCGGTGAGTCCTTCTTCGGCTGTAAGTGTGCCTGCCGCCTCGTTCCCAGGCTTTGCTCACCTTCGGCCGGCACCTCTCCGGCCCCTTCTCCGCCCCCGCGGTTGAATGCTCCCGCAACCAGTTCGTATCCCGGCCATCACCTAACCGTGTGCTGCGGCCTGTGCGGACCCCTCATCGGGACCCGACTCCATACCCGTGGGCTCCTTTACACGCCACTGCGGCGAGCCAACCGCGATAGCCTCGTCTTTCTCTACGGAAGCTTGACCCCTATTCCCCCGCTTCGATTCCTTCTGCTGGCTGTCGATGCTCCCCTGCTTTGACGATGCAGCGGTAGGAGTCTTGAGCGTGGCAGAAGAGCACCGGAAGGAGGCAGGAGTCGGAGTGGCCTTCTCAGGACCCCTACGTGGACATGCCTAACCACACAGGTTTCGGTCACGGAAAGACCTGCTGGCGTTCCGGAAGACCCCCACAATTGTCCTGCCTCAGTATCTCACCGGCTTTAGGACGTGGTCAGGGCATCAACGAGACTCACACAAGGAGCAAATGGGGTAGACTGCTGATCGTCGTTCTCCAATGTTTTCTCTTCTTTGACAAAACGAACTTTTGCGGGTCGCTTACCACCCAGCTTACCTGGCATCGCCCAATCTCGATCCTACCGCTAGCGAGTCCTACCCAATCTACGGCAACAATCACACAAATCATTTACCAAGAACTGCTGCCATCGAATACGCTATAGCATCTACGGCACCTTGACCAGGTTGAGTTCCAAAGGTAATAAAATATGGTGGTCAATATGAACCGCTTCAGAGTTGTACGATTGCCCTGCCGCCGCGCTGAGAATCGCCTTCCACAGATTCACGATGACAGTATAACAAGGCATAGTTGGGTGCATGTCATTCTGTAGCAGTTAGCTCAACTCACCTTTTTCAAGGTAGTCCTCGAGCTCCAGTGATATTCATGTGTATTTCACAACAAATTTGTATAAGAATGGTTGTATGACCTGTGGCAAATGCGCATAAACGTACTCGTGTCACTTCTCGTTTGATTGGACTTGCTCTTAACGCAAACTTTCGCACCGGCTCTACGTGGACCTCTGGTCCGCACTCAAAATATCCCACATCGCTGTAATTTTACGAATATGCATGCATCCGCGTGTCATGGTTCTCATGTAGGCTTCAGGGCGAGGCCGAGCAAGTCCTGATGAGTGAGGAAGCCAACTCCCTTCACCATCTCCCTTTACACGTCGTTAGAGAAGCAACTCTGCAGGTTCGTGTTGGGTAATTTAGCTTTCGCAGGTAGTCCGATCCGCCTCTAAGCTAACAGTTTCGAAGTGTCGGGGATGTCTCTTGAGACTGAGGCTGAAACGACTGTGCTCCTAGCGGAGAAACTAGCAAGAAAAAAATTACACTCAAAGAAAAACGCCCACCGTAGGCTTTTGGCGTTTTTCGTGTTGGCACAGCATCCGATCTCTGCCCAAGAATAAGGCCCAAAAGTAGAACAGCAAGAAACTACTAAGAACAAACAGGTAGAGCAACGTTATGCGAGTTGACGCATGAATCGAGGAGACGCTGTGAATTCGGGACAACAAGAAAATGTTGAAGATAATAGACTTTTTGGGTGGGGGCTGAAGATGTTTGTTTCTGAGCTCCGGACGGTTGTATCTTCTCGGACAACACACGAAATCCAGTGCCAGGGGCGTATAAATCACCCTAGAGCTTTTTCCTCCTAGATTTGCATAGTTCAGCATGTTCAATGCACCGGTGCGTACTCTGATTGCTGTGGATCCAGAGCTTCCAAGAGGCACAATAAGAAGAGATCGACGCTTAGCCCAATCCGAGCCCAGCCGCGCGGTGGGAAGGACTAGATATTGAAGCACATACCTTGCTTACAGAAGACGTTTTTTTTTCGCTAGCGATACAAGGTTACTTTCCGTGGTTCGGCCGATGCTGCCGGAACTGTAATGTTTCTGTTAGCCTTCAGCAAAGTACATCTGCGCCTGACCACAACAATGGAATCAGTGAGCTATGGCGATCAATGTGCTTCAACGTCCTTCAACTGGTCTCAGCAAGCTCAAACCCCCGTTCGTTCGGCCTGGTCTCGGCGTCGCTTTCTGTTCGTGCTGACAGCTATCGTGAAATAGATCCCAAGTGTCCGGGAGGTTCGCACGTCAGCTTCTTTCACAAGAGAACGGCGAAAAACGAAAGCGCCGATAAAGACGACGCAGACTGCTATCGTCTAAATGCTGGATCGATTCGGCTAGCCCGAAAGGTGATAAATATAAGAAAAAGGCATACTTTGTAATAAAAATCTTTCTACGAGGTCTCCGTCTTACGTAGAGGTCCTTTAATCGAATATTCAATAAAATTCAAACCCAACAGACATACACTGATAGTAATATCGAAAACATCAACATTTGTGTTTCAGGCGATACGGATATTACGATCTTACGCACAAACACACACACACACACACATATATATAAATATATATATATATATATGTACTAAATATAGGAATAAATCTCTGTAGCACTTCCTAAAAGCTTTTCGTTCTGTCTCCTGTTTGATTTGTCTGTCGTTTCAATGCTGCTGCTCCGCACCGACGCGGCCACCGATACTGCTGATGACAAAACAGAATCACTGGGAGGTCCTCACGAGAAGCGGTTACTGAACGACCTGCTGGCCAACTACAATGTTCTCGAGAGGCCGGTAGCCAACGAATCCGAACCACTGCTGCTCAGCTTCGGCCTTATGTTACAGCAAATTATCGACGTGGTGCGTTTTCTCCAGAACTTCACGACAGTTTCGTGCATGCCGTATTATTCCCATAGCGTCGACGCTCATAGCTACCTAACCAGGACACCGAGTGTCCTGGACGTCGTTTACTGCAGGACACCTAGGACATTTTTTATGTGGCTATATATCACACTAACAGACGGCTAACGGTGTAGCATGGCAGGTGTGCCCTCTTGTTCGATTATCGTTTTCCAACATGGCAAGCTCCCTATTCGAGCAAGGAGCCGATCAAGTTTGAAAACTACGATAGATATGAATAGAATACAGACACGCACCTGGCGTCGTTTTGCCGTGTTAGTCTCTCAAGAACGTGACATTATTAAATGGCGAGGTATTTTCTATATTCTCATTGGATCCTGCTTAATGAATAATCACCGTTGTTGAATGAATTTTAAGTCTTACACGTAGATAAAACTACAATATATGCATATTAGATGTTTGTCATTATGAGATGAGATAGTTAACATCGTCCTCTAATAACTAGATACACGATTTTGTGCGACGCACTATTAAGACGCACCGCCTCTGCTCCCTGAAATTGATCTTTATTCTTACCACGTATATTTGTTAGAACAACCTACTCAAATCGCTCAATGAATCAAGCAGAAGCTGTACTCGAGGTAGTACATTTGTCTACAAAAAATGTATTGTTTTCTACTGCTGAACGGACTATGGCATATTACGAAGAGATAGACTCATCGATGGCATTTCCTAAGACCCATCTGATATTGAACAATCAAACAGTATGTTTATACATACGTATTCAATATCCGTGCCAGGTACAATTATATTCATCGATCCGTAATACGATTATAGAACAGAACGCCCGAATCGTGCATATCCGCTATTGATGCCATGATGTGCATCTGCCTTTGAAATCTGCTCAGCGCCAGCGCATGATGTATATTGAGAATGTCATAGCAACGAAAGAATCGCATACATAATGCTCCTTAATTTATGGCATTAATTTGCGCTTTAGCAATCGGTATAGTACGTCACTACTGGCGCCCGAGCTATGTAAGGACCCGAACTACACCGTTCGGGTTCTCTAAATATGATGTGTCAACTAGAGTTTTCACACAGATGTGTGGACGTCCCCTTACAACTATACATATATTCTATATTTATATTAGGTTTTCAAGAAGAGGAGATAGTCTAAGCAATATCCGCACCGCAGTATCACAGTTTTGACTATGTCAGTACATCTAAACAGTTGAATATGAATTTCGTTCCTTCACGTCTGTGGACTAGAGCGTGGATTTAACATTACAAAATCCGAAAGCATTTATATTCCACGCATTAACGGGATCTCGTAAGATTTTTTTAATTATTTAAATAATCCAAGGACGAAGCTAATTACATTCTAATTTTCCAATTATGTATATGTTTCGAATGACATCTCTGGCCGTCGTTACGGCGTACGAACATTTCACAAAGCAATACACACACACACACACACACGCACACAAATCTTTGCACACAAAGCGAGTACAAACGCACAATTCGGAAATTTAACTAGGTCATATCCCGCCATTAATACGGATATTATATTCTAACATAGTTTATACGGTCGACGAAGTTTATTGACAGTTCTTTTATTTTTTCGAGGTAAACGTTATCTAAACTCATGGCGGCGCTAGCAAAGCGCCGTTTCACGTTCCGACTTTCAACAGTTGTGCGTGACGAATTCTGGCGATAAACATCCGCTACCACAAAATCTCGCTGAATGGAGCGATGGTTTACAGGGAAGTTACCTCTATACTAAAGTATCCTAATACGCAAAATGATCGTCCAAATCGTCTAAATTTCACACTGAAAGGTACACGTGTGCATGCACACACGGAAGGATTAATGTCACCGACAGTCTGAAGGGAGGAACACGTTTTAGTGCTATACGGTGCGCCGAATTTCGACTTCGACTTTCGTACCAATGAGCTAGTTCATCCAGATGTTGGCCAAACACTGAAAAGAAATTTCGTTCTCTTATTCTTCCTACACTTACGACTCTATGCTATGAATAGATAGTCTCGTTTATGATGGAGTCAGCCATAATACAGTAACCTAATGGAATAACTTTATCGCTTTGCATAATAACGGAAGATCTTTATCGCTCTGCACGCTGAAACGAGCCGTGACGGTTAAATACTTCTTTTTGGACACGCATTTTGCCTCTGAAAGCTGATGGGTGCCCCCTTCCAAGGCGCAATACATTAACTGAATCATTAATGCGTTTAATTGACTGCAAACGCAACAGCCCAAATAGAGAAGCTTTACTTCAGAATTTATTCTTCAATCTTGCAGTGGCAAGCCAATAACGTATCTCACGTAGCTTGGCCATGTTCTCAGACATTCACTACTTTCAGAGGTTCCATTGGATCATTGTGAAGGTGTTTTCTAGCATTGCAACCACCTCCGCAACAATTCCCCCCGCATCTATCAAGACAAGGGTCAAGCAATAGTGAACAACTTGAGACCAAAGCCATCCGCGGTAAATTCCCACTAAACCGTTTGTTGTCGGCTTTTGTGTTGGTCAAAGAATTTGTACCGCTGCCAAATGCCATTATCGGCATAGTATCTGTAATCAATATGCGGGGGCAGTTCATGTTGTTGCCGAGCCAACGGCCTACATAAGAAACGTTCCTCTATACTAACAGATCCTGTGTCTGCTCTCCGTGTAAGGTCACAGAAAACGAGAACGACATTACTTTTCCACTTCTGCAGAACCAGGCCTTTCTCCAGATGCAAAAAGCTATTCAGATCAAAGTGGCATTTGCAGAAGTCCAGCAAACGTTGCACCGACTTTGACTGAGTTTGGGTGTTAACGGTCACGCAGCCTCACGAAGCTGAGAGACCCGAACACGGGATGGTCAAGCCGTTTTATTTATCGGTAGGTTCTGGAGGGCCTCACTAAGAGCTGTGACGGGGAAAGCTAATGGAGAAACAATTGCTTTCGGGGCCAACTTTCAGCTTTTTGTCTTGTTCCGATGCTTTATGGCCGCTGGCAGAACGAAGGTGGAACACCGACAGCCAGGTTCCGTGCCCAATTGGTCCTGTGAGGGGTTGGGGCACGGCTTTGAAGGCCGGGTCTATGTCCCAAACCTGATCGAGCCGGGGATGCAGGTGCAGATTCGTGTTGGACACGCGAGTTTTGCGGTCCGTTGGAGAGAAGGTGGCCATTCGTCCTAACGAAACACGGTTAGGCTTAAATGCCGAGAAAACCAGCTTACGGCTATGCGGGAGGGATGGTGCCATTCATCGTTTATTCGAACAGGACCGAAGATGGAGAAATCGGCGCCTTTGATCGTACCAGCGTATCCAATATCCAATGCCGCCCCGTTTTGGACTCACTGGAGTAAGACAAAGTTGTCTGTCATTAACCTGAGTACGAGTTAGGCTGGCTGGCCTTGAAGATTAATAATAATAAATATTCATTTCATTTCGAAGGGACATCTTACAACTTACTCGCTTCCAAGACCAACATAGGTCTGAGACCCAATGCCACGGCAGGAAGTGGCCTTTCGGACACATGCAGGTCCAGCGGTCTTCCGCTTACGTCATGGAGGCGTTACATCCTTGACAAGAATACATAAACGAGTACTTCGTTTATTTTCCATGGCCTTCGCGACGTTTAGCGTAGTGATTATCCCCGTAGTACGCAGACAATGTGTCCACCAAAGGCGCCCTTGGTCCATAGGCGAACGGTATTCCGTTAAAGGAAGAAGGCCATCAAAGGAGGACTAGAAGGCACCCCTGACCTTGGTCCGGGGAATTTGGTCCTGGCTCCTCTTCCGGACACGGGTCTTGACCCAACTGTGTTTTTTGCCTGATGATCGAGGCTCCGAAAGGAGAGTAGGGCACGTGGCCTTGTCGGCCTTTGAGTGCTAAAAGGGGTTGACAAGCTGGATCAAAGAATAACAGGACATCCCCTCTCCTCGGGCGGACTCAGATGGCTCTACGTATTGAAGTTTCGCATCGAATCAACGAAGCATACAGATTAAAATAGACAGGGGGCGTATCTGAGGCGGACACTATTTCGCGTGGGCCCTTGTCGCCCGATATGGAGCAGATGGTCTTGGTAGTTATCGTTGCGTCGTGGGCCTACCTTGCGAAAGGTCTATCGTTCGAATGACTGTTTGCCTGAGGCGACCATTGATTATTGTGTTGCGAAATAGAACTCGTAGGTAATACATTATAGCAGGAAAAAAATTTAATCGAATTTATCTACCGAGTGCGGGGTCCTCCGAGAGCTCGCTCTGCTGAAACGACCGCCATGATGCAAGAGACTGCGCTCTGAAATATGAAGTAGCAAGACCTCAACGGTACGCTGCCTAAAGCCATGCCTTCGACCGAGATGTGTACAGACCTCGTAAGTTTTTTTTTCTAAATTATCATATCTAAGAAGGCCATATGCCGCGCTGCGCATCCACAATGAAGACGATTGACCAACTTAGGCCTCGGAGTCACGTCGCTTGGGAAGCATTTATATTTATTTCGACATACTGTTATAAATAGAAACGTTATCAGACATTCTCGCTGAATGCTCCCACGATGGTTCGGTTCAGTGGCTCGTGGGTCGGCTCTGACAAAGCGACGAAAACATCCAACCGTCCTGCTGTCCTGAGCTGAGGTTGTAGGAACGGCTTGACGTAGACTTCTCACCGCCTCCTCCTACTGGTCACGAAGTCGTTACGACAATTACCCTTATTTATGCCTGTCAGACAAGCTGGCAACGCAAAACTTTTTCGCGCGGCAAAATTTGAATGTGTAAGCTTGCGTGATAATCGAATTATGCAAAATCCACTGTTTAGTAACACAAAGGTAACAACTAGGACCTGCCACCTCGCCGCTTTATCAGGCGACGTATGCGCGTGCCGTGCACGACCTCAGAGGAGGCTACGTGTGGAAGGCCGTGAGGGGTGTCTGGTTTATTTCTAGTTTTCTTTGTCAATTCGTTTTGTATCCGCCGCTCGTTAGTAGAAGCATTGACATATCACCGTCCGCGTCAGATCTTCACTGGCGTTCAGTGTGCGCACACTTAGCCGTATTTATGCGTCGGGCTTCCTCGTGGCATTACTTTTGAACTCGTCGTACTTCGCTGAAGTCTCGCAGCGTTCGAGCTCGACAAAAACGCCCGACGTGGTCGACGATGACGGCCGATGTCCCGGCGTTTACGAGCTCGTGAGGTGGTCCGGTCGTAGTCGCACATCGGCGTGTCGAGCTGTGACGAAACTCGTGAGTACCGACAAAATGTCCGCCGATGGCGAAAGCGCCGATCCTGTATTGAGATGTCAGCCGGGATGTGCTCATAGTCGGAGCTCGTCGGCGCGACATTACAGCGCGGTGGCGCGTAAAAAGTTCTCTTGAACAATGCTTCATACCCTTTCTGATGTTTAGTTATGAAGGTTTGCAGATCTGGCGTCTATGTTGAGCGTTGGGCAACGCTGCGGATGGCGAAGGGCCGAGAAACTCGATGCCCCCTTAAACAACGCAGAGGTCACCAGTCGCGAAACGCGCGAGCTTTTTCGTTCCGGCGTCCTCGGACCTGCCGGCTGGCTGTATTCTCATGATGAAATTCGTTTATCCGCGCGGTCCTCGACGGAGTCTATTTCCATTCTCGTAAATTGCGCGCCGAAAAGGCGGAGCTCAGCTGGGAAATAGCTTCACGCTACTTTCACTTTTCAGAGAAGATAGCGCGATAAAAACGAGTCTGCCATCCCATCCATTCGGCAGCCGCCGTCTCTAATGACAGACAAATTTACCATTTCCCGTAGCAATACTCACCCACATCAGCTGATTATTAAGTGTATCGGCTAGCGCAGATAGCGCCTGCTAATTGTACAATTAGCAAGGCTTCGTGACCTTGTTGACCGACCCGAAGCGACACGAGACGCAAGGCCGACGCAAGACGTCGTACTTGACATTCGCGTGTATTGACATTGCCAATGTTTTCGCTTGTCCTGGCGGAATTCTGGCGTGTCTCGCGCGTTTAGCCTGTTGTGTCATGGTCATAGAGCAGCGCCATTTCCCTCGTCTGAGCCGCCAAAGAAGACGAGGATAGCTTCTCCGTCCTGTAAACAGGAGCACATTTATCTCGCGCTGATTCCAACCGGTGTTTGGGGTATTTGCAAACGGAGCGACCTCCACTTTTGCGCCGGCTCTGGCAGCGTCAGATAACTTCGCTCAGGTGTTGTTCGCTGATGACACAACTCCGAGTCGCCCTAAAAGGGCCCATCCATAGTTTTTGGCCACCGCCAGACACAGAAGAGCGAACAGCAGGAAGAGGATGGGACGCCGTCTCGCACGCATTTGGCCGTCGTTAGACGGATTTGTTAGAGGTTGGTTAATGGTAATAATAATAACGTATGGCTCGATTGGTATAAATAGGCCTAGCCGATAGGTTGGAATCTAGCAAGTGTGTGTTTTATTACATACATCTAGTTGCGTTGTTAGTCGTTCCCAGTAAAATTGTCAATTTGTCCTGAAAAGCAAAGTACCTGGTGGAAACAAGGCGAAGGTGGAACACAGACGGAGTCTCATTTGTTTTTGATTATTACTATTATTATTATTATTATTATTATTATTATTATTATTATTATTATTATTATGTGATTAGTCGGGGTTCTTGGAGAACAATAGATCACCGCCACGAGTAATCGCTACAGCTGTGCTTAGATCCGCTTAGTGACGGATTTAGTATTGTAATCAAGTTTCAAGTACAGAGTATATAGCTGAAAAATATATGTACGATGCAATGAGCATTTGCTAACAGTGCTCAATCCACTCAACTGCACTGCCTCACAGTCGTACCAAGTTCTCAAGTTGTTACTCGCCATAAGTGGTGAAAACATCATCTAAACAAACGGTTCGTACGCGGGAAATCAACGTTTACTCTCAAATCCGCCTAACGGTACAGGCAGCCGACACAGACGCCCCTCGGTTGCCGCTGCTGAAATTATTCGAGGAGCCGACGCGCGGATCCGACGGAAGTCTGAAGGTCTGGCTGTCATTTTTAGAATTCGTTTCACATCTGCGGTTACTCGTGAATGCACAATGAGCGTCTGCCAGCCGTCGGCTGCGAAAAAAACCTCGTCACCGGGCAGAGTTCTTCAGACAAATTGCAAGCGGACACGACGGATTGCACACGTCTTCTGCCGAGCGAGAACGAACCCAAATGTTTCTCGAGATTTTCTTTAGACCAAACAACGACAAAAACAGCATTTCGGCTTTGTACGGCAAACGCGCCTTATCCGAAAAAAGAGCACAAATTTTCCTCAATGGTTTAGGCAAGGACTTCAATTTAGCGCCGTAGTTATGGAGTACATCGTGGGAACAAGGGGTCGGTCGCACTGCCGTGAGAAAGCCGTGCACAACAGCCATCTCGACTTCACGACCCACCTGTACGCCCGCTGAGGTCCAGAAATGTCGCCGGGATTCGCCCACTGGCAAACGCTATACTGCGAGATACCGTCTACCTGCTCTGGAACTTTTTTGTTCTGTCGTATGAGTCAGCCCCTTCGCTTCTGAGGGCTCTGAGCAGAATCCGAGGGAGAGGCGATGTGATTTGTGATCACGTCTTGGCCCATTCGTGGTGAGCGACATTGCGATATACAGACTTTCCATCATGCCGTCTCATCTGGCGCGATTTCCAAGGCGGGAAAACAACCGGAAAAGAGGCGAGTGAGGAGCAAGAAAACCAGATATTCGGATCTGCCACCGGAGATATCGAACAAAAGCGGCTGCGTCGAGGTGGTGGGCACCTCGCGTGCCTGTTGGGCTCATCCCCCATCGACTGGTGGCAATCGGGTAGAACACTCGGGTAGGGAGGGACATATACACCGAATGAGGTCAACTACCCCACCCGATTTTCTGACTTCCGAGGAATCCAATGAAGTGCAGAGAAGTCAGTTGACTGCTTTCGTTTCCGAAGAACACCAGCAATAAATGCACCGCAGTTTTATCTGAATCGAACCAGCTGAACACCAATGCGAAAAAGCAACCTCGGTCTTGGGACGCCCCCGCTTCTAGCCGGTCTGTGCTTGCAGAAGATACCGATGATAACGACAAACTGTGAACGATACAATCGCTACCGAAGAGCGCGTGCAGAAGAACGCCTCATTGGAGTTAGAACAGGGGCAAACTGCTGGACAGAACTGAAAACAAATGAGGATCGCTTCAATGCAACGTCACTCACTACTTTTGAGACGATTACAATGAAACTTTTTCATTTACATTGGCCCTGATAACTGGACGGGCGGTATTGACAGAGGTAGTCTGACTTAACGTCTATTAAACTCCGATACGAAATTCGCAGGAACACCTCAAAATTGAACCGGCCCATTCAACGGAAAATTCGCAGAGTCCCGACCCAGAGTTCACATTAGCTCGAGGTAAAAAAAGCCTGAGCTTTCCCTCTATAGCTCAAGGCCAGAAAGGTATTCGCATTGCCACGCGGATTAGCCCGTACCTGGCACCCTCTCCCATCTCTAAGCCTGGTTTTTCTTTTGAAAATTCCCTAAATTGACTCGACAAACCGCGAAAGGCAATGTAATATAGATTTCTTTCTGGTCGGCTGGGCCTAACCAAAATTGATCGCTGCGCACTGGTCAGAATCCTACATCGCTCACAGGAGCAGCTGTTGATACGATTCTCTTCCAGCGGCGTTAGTGCGATGATGGTAATCGCATAGGCTACAATATTTCTATTGTGGACGTACAAGTCCATCATGTGGGGGTTGCTGGTGGCCTTTGTTGATGGCCCTAGCCGCCCCTTTCTCGCTTTCTGTCTCGGT
>MNPL01032487.1:5148-16075 GCA_002081605.1 Tropilaelaps mercedesae | reverse complement strand
GTGTGTGTGTGTGTGTGTGTGTGTGTGTGTGTGTGGTGTGTGTGTGTGTGTGTGTGTTCTCGGATCCTCTTTGTAGAAGGCCACAACGACGGTAACGGTAGGGGCCAGCCTGTTCTGGTTCTTAATGAAGTGAGATTTTCTTTGATGAAGCAAAGTTGCTTTTCTCTCGCCTCGGCTCGCCTCCTTCCCTCGGCGACTTCACTCTGACCGGCGAAGCTATTCCTCTCCTCCCCCCCTCCCATCGACCGACAGCTTCTGGCAAATTAGTAGTTTTCGGCCGAACAATAAAAGGACCACTCGCTTATGTAATGCGGAACCGACGCGGCATGAGTCCGCTGCAATGGATGTCGGAGACGCCTCCGCGACGCCTGTCCCCAGACGCCTCCGCGACGCCTGTCCCCAGACGCAGCTGTCGAGGCAACACTTTGAGAGCGATGCCGTAAAAGGAGGCATGTCGATTCCTTGTAGATGGCCGAGATCAGCAAAGCTGCCAACGACGAAGCGAACGACAGCGAAGGACGCGTCGACGGGAGTGGAGAATTAATTATCAGTGTCGAGTGGTCGAGCGAATTCCGCGATGCCGTTACGTTTCTTCCGCACCTCGCGGAAACCCTCACCATTGTCGTACCAATGAGGTGGCGTTGATTCGTCGTCTGAGCGCTGCATCATCGATCGTTCGTTGGCCGTTTTCCCGATGCCAACTAACGGCAGATTTCTTTCTCGTTTCTCAGCTGCTTCTGTTTAACTTCCGCACGACGAAGTAATACGACTTCGGTCGTTGCACTCGCCTCACGCAAACCTCGGAGATGAACATCGGCGGGTTTTTGGCCCGATCGCGTCGCTCCAAGCGGCATTTCGTCGACCTTGAGATAATTGACATTTCGTTTATTTCGTTACCATGAAGTGTTTGTGCTGGCTCGCGACGCAAATGACGCCCGCCCAGCAACCAACATTGAAAAAGATCACTTTTCTGTTTCACGCTGAAAATCCCGCATGTTGGCTATGAAAGCCGTACCGAGCAAAATAAAAGATTATTTTACTCTTGAATATTTTCTGCTTCCGAAGTATCCCGCGTTGAGTACGAGCCGTGGGGGTTTGGTTCATCGACGAACGCCTCCCAGTTCGTGTGCGCGTCTTCGGCTCGCGATCCGGAAATAACGAAACGGCTGCTTTGAAATCTGGCGATGGCGGCGGTCCAGAAGGCGGTCGCTCTTCTCAGACGAAAACAACCTGATGGAGGCCAGTAAAAGGCAGCGGCGCAAACGCGTTACGGGTCTTCCCGCTGACGCCGGCGTCGCGAAGAAAACGCCCAAGCGACTCTCGGCCACAAAAGCGACGACTGGTCGAGCTGTAAAAGACTTCAAGGTTGGTTCGGTGTGCGGCTTTGCCTCCATCGAGGGGCAACTGCTAGGACGAGGCCTTCGCTAGGAGAAAGAGGCGGCCAGATGGAGGACGGGGAGTTGACAAAGGCAAATCGAGTGAATATTCCACTCGGACCTGTTCGTAAATATTTCAGAACGGACTCCTCCGAGAGCGCGGACCGATGCCTCCCTGAGCCTCTGCGACACGCGCGTAGAAAGCAAACAGATGGCGGCTGGTCCGTGCGATAGCCGCGTGTCGCTGTAGAGGTGACGAAATTCGGCTTCGATTGCTGCCATTACTCAGTTCGTCGACATGCGCAGGGACAGCGCCGATGGAAAAATACGTGGGAACATTTCCCTGAACTTCGCGGCGTCGTAGAAAAGCTGTTGTTGTCTGCGTTTGCGACTTCATTGGCTGAACAGGTTATGAGGTAGATGACCTCGACAACAGTGTTTGCGCGCCGTGAAGTATTCGGCAACAACGACTAAGGCTGATCCGACCGGCTGATTGTCGTTCGGACTTTCCCCATTGGAACGCAGTGGTGGTCCCTCGGATAGAAGTACAACTATGCGGATTCGTCTAGACGTTCGTCTAGCAGAGAAAATAGGCGCCGCGTCGTCACCTAGAAACGCTACCTTGACTGGTACTTTACAATGACGTGCCCTTGAGTTTTTAGGCCTCTTACTTAAAGTCATGGCTGCTTTATATCCGGCTCTTTTCGTCGGTGGCCACGGAATTAATCGATTATAGATACTTTCCCAGACGGAGGCTGATTCGTTAGCCGGAAAATCATGACAATGAGGCTAAGGCCAATGTGTCCTTACCTTCTGCTCGGTTATGCGCTGCCCACTTATTCCATAGGGGATGCGGAATAATTTGTTCTGCCGTCATAAACAATTTATGCTTCCGCTAGACGGCAGCTCATCATTAGGTGCGCATGGTCAGATCAGAAATGCACCAGTCTCTTGAACACGTACGACGCGCGGCGCGTTCCGTGACGCGGCCGGGTTACGTAGGACGTTGCCGAATAGCCTGGCCGGCATCGAACGCCCAGTCAGGCGGTCCATTCGAGGGGTTGACGGAATAAACTGTGACCTGTACCAATATCGGCCATCGTAGCCGACATATCCATGGTCAGTGGTCAGAGGCAGGATACTCACGGGAGAGAGAGTGCCTGTACTGGGCAGGTCCCCCTTGTGGCCTTTGACGATGTGAGGTATTGACGTCGTCTCTAGCGAAGCCATGGCACCGGTTGCCAGGACGGCAGACGGTCTACAACAGCTGGCGTTCCTCACGTAAACAGGCTCCTCTGATCGCTCCGGCTGAGCAGGCCAACGGAGCGCCGCCGGCATTCCGACTCCCTGGCTTCGTTGTCCAGCCGACACAGTCGAAGGCGCGACGCGGCCGAGCGTGGCCTACCGGCCGGACTCATGGCAATGGCCTCCGTAGCCATAAGCAGGACACACCCATTAGTCGAGGATTACTTCGGCCGCCATCCGTCCAGACTCTCGGGGACGTCAGTGTTATTGCTCGTCTGAACTAAGTGGACTCGGTCGTAGCTCCGATGACGGTGACGCCATTGTCCACAAATAGGTGATCGAAATTGTACGCGCGCCGAACTAGTTTATCGAGTGAGAGGAAAAACAAAGACGGAGAAAGAGTAGGGGAGATTCCTTCAAAGGAATTCCTACGGCTTCGAGGGAACTCGAGATGGAGGGCGAAAACAGATGCTTCAGAAAACAAGTGCTTCTGCTGCTTTTCGTTCAGAGATAGCGTTCAGTGTCTCTCCTCTGTTGAGCCGCTTTCAGGGGCAGGGGGATAGGGTGGTTATGCGAAAGTCCGTTTTCGCTCGTGGCTGGTGCGTCCGGTCGTTCTGTTAATCTTCCTCCTTCAGCAAACTAAGCGTTGCTCCCCGGAAGTCAGCCACCGAGCAGAAAAGGTTTATGATTATCTGCTGTCCTGAGGGTCATCCTCTCCGTCCTGCCTATGACAGAGATCTGAAATGAGGAAGTCTAAAGCTGACGGTAGATGGCTTGGCACCCTCAGATACAATGGCGTAGGACATCGTTCGTTAAGGGACGGAGCTGACCACAGAGCGAGCGAGGTGTGTGTGTGTGTATGTTCTATACGCGTACATCTACCGCGTGCATCTACAGCGACCGTCCGAGCAGGCACGCTATGCTAACGTTCTGAGTAAGCGAGGGTAGACGGCCGCGCCGTATGCGGTTGGCTGGGTACGTAAGCGATGTGCAACAGTGATCCCGTGACGTCGGCTAGCGGTGTCAGCCAATGGAGAGTAAATGCATCGTGCGTGACGGCCGCGAGCACTCACCGGCCGAACTCTGCCACGTTCATTCGAGCCGTGGACGCCTGACGAACGGACCTCACTGGGATTTGTCCAGGTGATCTAAACGTAATCTCGGCACCCTCCGCGATGTACAGCGGGCCGGAGGCCGATCACATTAACTATGGCAAGCCGGCCAGCGCGATCAGGCCGGGAACCGACCAGCAGGCCCGGTCGGCCTGGAAGAGCACGAAATCACGCTCGAAAGACCTTGAAGGCACGCTCGGCAGCGCCTACGACGAGATCGTCGACGACCGCAGCGAAGTCTTCGCCGAGCCGCCGAAAGGCTGCTTCAGGACCATCCGCGCCCTATGGGCGACGCGCCAGATGGCCGCCGATAAGTCCGACAAGGACTGGCTCGTGAAGACCACCCTTCGCGAGCTCTTCGTCTACATCTGCTTCCTGTGCATCCTCTGCATACTCACGTTCGGCATGATGAGTCCGACGATGTATTATCAGACCAAGGTGCTCAATGACCTCTTCCTCGACTCGAGCTTCAAGGACAATTCCGGCAACATGCGGGGCTCGACCAACCTCGACAACTTCTGGCAGTTTGTCGACGAAGTCCTTATCAACTCGCTCTACTGGGACACGTGGTACAACAACCAGTCGCTCGTGCGCGATGATCGGAACATTCTTTACGAGAACCGTATGCTCGGCTCGCCGCGGTTCCGACAGCTGCGCGTGCGCAACAACTCGTGCAACGTCCACTCGAACTTCAAGAAGGTCATCTCGCAGTGCTACGATAACTATTCGCCGTTCTTCGAAGACACCGAACCGTTCGGTTTGATGAACGGCACGGCATGGACCTACCACAAGGAGAAGGAGTTGGACGGATACGACCACTGGGGACTCCTGTACCGGTACAGCGGCGCCGGCTACTACTCAGATATTGGCAACACGAAGGAGCAGGCTCTGGCTTCTGTCCAGGAGCTTAAGGATAACCTCTGGATCAACCGCGGTACGCGGGTGGTGTTTGTCGACTTCACCGTCTACAATGCTAACGTCAATCTGTTCTGTGTCGTCAAGCTGGTGTTCGAGTTTCCCGCCACCGGCGGCATGGTCCCGTCATGGAGTTTCCGCACGGTAAAACTGCTCCGTTACGTCTCCACCGGCGACTACATGATACTCGGATGTGAATTCGTCTTCTTGCTCTACATCTTCTACTACTTTATCGAAGAGTTCCTCGAGATCAAGGCGAACCGCGTCGCGTACTTCAAATCGATCTGGAACATCCTCGACATTCTCGTCATCATAATCTCGAGCGTGTGCATCGTCTTCTCGATCTATCGCACAGTGATGGTGAACAAACTTCTCGTCGAGTTGCTGAACAAACCGGACGAGTACGCTGACTTCGGCAAGCTGGGCTTCTACCAGTTCCAGTTCAACAATGCCGTCGCGTTGGCCGTCTTCTTCGCGTGGATTAAGATCTTCAAGTACATCTCGTTCAACAAGACGATGACCCAACTGTCCTCGACGCTCTCTCGCTGCTCGAAGGACGTCGCCGGCTTCTCGGTGATGTTTTTCATTGTGTTCTTCGCGTTCGCCCAGCTCGGCTATCTGCTGTTCGGCACCCAGATCAAGGGATTCAGCAACTTCACGAACGCCGTGTTCACGCTCCTGAGGCTGATCCTCGGCGATTTCGATTTCGAGGAGCTCGAGCAGGCCAACCGCGTGCTCGGCCCAATCTACTTTCTGTCCTACGTGTTCTTCGTGTTCTTCGTGCTGCTCAACATGTTTCTGGCGATCATCAACGACACTTACGCCGAGGTGAAGACGGAAATCGCCCAGCAGAAGAACGAGTTCGAGATAGTTGACTACTTCAAGAAGGGCTACAACAACTTCCTCACGAAGATTGGCAAACGCGACCAGATCGTCGACATCCAGAACGCCATGCGCATGGCTGACACCGACAACGACAACAAACTGACCTTCGAGGAGGTCCGGAAGAGCCTGCGCGGCCAGAACTACAGTGACACCGAAATCGAGATGCTATTTGCCAAGTACGACATCGACGGCAACCGTGAACTCAATGAGCAGGAAGTCAAGGCCATGATGGCGCACCTCGAAGGCCAGAAGAACCTCCTCGACCAGGAGATTGCCAACGAGCAAAGTGGCATCGCGTCCGAGTCGCCGGGCGGTGGCGGTCTCGACGGCGCGAGCCTCGAGGAGGTCACCGTACTCGCGAAACGGGTCGACCGGATGGAGCATTCGATTGCGCAGATCGTCAACAAGATTGACGCCGTCCTGCGCGGCATGGAGGAAATGGAAAACAAGAAGAAACGGCGTAGGGACGGCATGTCCAAGATTCTCGACACGATCTCCGAGAGCGATATCGACGAAAGGGAAAAGCGCCTGCGGGTGGAAAAACTCGTCAAGGAGGAACTCCTCAGAACGGACTCTGAGTCGTCGCTCAAGGACCCGGCCGGCAATCTCTAGGCCCCCAAGGGGCTCCGTAGAGAAGAGCGGGAAGAACGGCCACCAGTCGAACGCCTCCCCGTTCCGGGGGCCGGCCTATCACATAATCTATAGGACACAAGTCACAAGGGATTCACATGAAATACACACCTAACGAAGGCGTCGGCATCTCGTGGTACTACTACGACGCGCGTACCCATAGAGTGCTACAGCGCCGAACTTCTCAACTTCCTCTGAAAGTCTCAAGTGTCTCAAGCCAACCAAGCAGTGTTTTGTTGATCTCGACCGCCATGTTGAAGTGCTAACATATCGAGTATAGAATATACGCCAGCATTATGTACAACGATACTGAACAATACCTATACGATGCGTACTTATTGTGATCAAGGCAGTAGATAGCACCACTTACATGTGGCCTATTCAGGCTCGCAGTTAGAAAGGTGAGGATATGATATTGTTTTTTTTTGCGTCAGCGTCAGGCTGCAACCGTAAAACCGTTGGCCACAAAAGGGCCAACGACATCGAGTACGTACGTGGCCATGTTTTGAAGCATTCCGCTCCATGAGGGAATCGCCAAACAGAGATACATTCGCATACACGTATTGACACCTATTCAAGTGCATACAAACTCGCCTATGTTGTTATCGCCTTATATCATAATCCCTTTATGAGCATATATATATATATATATACACGCTTATATATGCATTATAACGTCGGACAGCGCATAACAGACAAACGAGTTGTCTAGCAGATCCAAACTCTCAAGACAAGGCAGGCATTACACGCAATATCATGTGTAATCAACTATCGTACAGGTCCAATGTAACAACATGTCAACAACCATATCCCAGTCTATATACACACATATATACATATATATATACATATATATATATATATATATATAGAAAACAGCATAGTTAGTATCCGCTAGGTAACTGTTCAGGCTGGCCACGCCGTAGGGTTTCCGTTTGATCGTTTGAATACTTAGGCGGAGTGCAGAACTCATTATCGGATATGTTGACAAAGGGGGGGGGTAGGGCTGGTATTTTGATAGCAGACGTTGAGTAGACTAAATAAAATGTGAAATGTTGTTTTTTCGAGAACCGTATACACACACAGACACACACGCGCGCGCTGGTACATAGCCCTGCCCTCCTCTAGCCACGACGTTCGACACAAATTTAAATAAAGTTCACGTTTGAAGTTCGACGCAAAGAAAGTGAAGCTTGAGCACACGATGGCGTGTTTTATTTACAAGTCTAGCTCACGTTCAGCCGAAAATGAACTGACCAGCCAACCAACGTCGAAATAGCGCTATTCTTAGACTAGGTAATCGTCCATCGTCCCGATGGATGTATCCGCCAGAAGTTGTAATCAGCCCCTGATCCGGAGGCGATCCAGTCATCGATCCGAAATTTAGCCTTCCGTTCTGGCCGGCAGAAGTGAACGAGCATGCAGAAAAGCGCACGTCAATACGCACGCCAACTCATGTATCCGAGTGTTACAGCATCGATGAACAAACACGAACTTGGCTGTAGTAACTCTCGGATCTCGGATCTAACTAGAGCCTTTCAGTGTAGGATGAAGCGTCAGAGGCGGTGGGAGAGGCGTCGACGTTCGTCTCAAGGACCTGCCGTGTTCGCGTGGGCCTCTCCTCGTATGGCCCCCATAAGAGGGCGCACAGCGTTCCAAAGGTGTCGTTGCCGGAGAAACGCGATAGACGTCGCTCCCGAGACGAACTCGCGAAGGTGTTCCGTGTTCTTCGCAATTAATATCAACTGTATGGGTACCTTATTAGCGGTGCAAAGCCGCAACTCAGAGAGGCGCTTCCCAACTCAACAACAGTTAATGGCCCATGGGCGAACTAACTCCTGCAGCTGCTGCTGCTGTTGTTGGCGCCGTTATACGACATTGCGAGACGCGAACAAACACCAAACAAGTGGCGCGGGACTCTCGATCTGTGGCAATTCCTTACCCGAGCCGAGAGGTTCAGGCAAGCGTCGCTGCTCGGCCCGGATGAGGGGGGCCTTGTAAGTAGGCTCGTAAGGCTTAGCACACGTAGGCACGCATGTAGCTGTGCTCCGAGTCTATGGGGGCTGCGCAATCCGGCAGATCTCCTGCGGCGGAGTCGCAGGCCGCCTCCGAGCCGCAACATCGGCTCGGGTTTGGTCCGTTGTTCTGTCGCCGTTTCTGCCGGCCGCTCTGTGCGCGCGTCTGCTCAACGAGAATGAAGAAGACTCTCTCAGCAGGGAATGTGGTGAGTGCCTGCGAATGACGTGGCACTTCGGCCGACGCGAGGCTCGGTACAGCTGCCCTCGGGCGTACGACCTGATGAGGTCTTCCACGTCGTCGGACGCCAAATTGCCCGATGCAGGCAGACTTGCTCGAGGAGTGCGGACCTCGCACTCCCCCCGATCGTGGTTAACGTGAGTGTCAAGAGCATCGAACGGTAAGACAGAATATACTTGACTAAGGGGCGAGGTTTGTTCGGAGAGTCTGCTCGATGCTTAGGGTTCGCTCACGGCTGGGAATTCAAACGGAAGTCGAGGTTAGCCCGACTCGGAGGTCGAAGTAGGGTTGCGCTGAACCTAGACCCCCACCTCTTTGGCAGAGGTTAGGATAGCGATGGGGGACGAGAGAAGAAAAGCGAATCAAACACGTTGGAGCATATTAGCAGGGGGGCAAACATGCCGCAGACCAACTAGTCAGGCCAGCCACAGGCATGAATAGCTTACACATACGACCTCAGAGGTGCGGTTTATCCGAGTTTATTTGACGCGCCCTCAACGCGCGTGCATGTGCACGACTCCGAGGGGGTGAACACTGAGAACGCCAAGAAAGTGCAGGAGATGTCCAAAAACGAAACAAGTTTACTCATAGAATACCTTTGAAGAACGCTTCTCTAGAGAGTTGTTTACGCGCGTAGATGCATTCGCCCGCTGTTCCACCCAAACATGGCGATGAGCCTAAATAGGAGATGATGCGTTAAGGACACAGGAGAACCATGTTATTGCTTGTTGTATCGGGGGCAATAGAAAGGAAACAAATCGATTTTTCGATTGGCAGCCACGCAGGAGGCATTGTGAGGCCATAAATGCTGTAGCGTGCGCGATAGCCTCTGTTCATGCGATGATACACACTTAGGGCGATGTATACGTGTGTATATGTTTGTACATGGAAAAAAGCGGAGATATTATTATCGAATAGAGGAGCTAGAAGCGATTTGATTTCGTAGTGGGCTCGGTATCTATGTCCTGCGACCCCTGACAGCGGCACTAATGGTCAGGTGAAGCTTAAACAAAGAGCAACGTATTAATAGCAGAGGCACCCGTCAAGCTGTCCGCCACCAAGCAAACATGGCCGGGCGCACGTATCGGGGCGCATGAATCGCCTTTAGACACTCCGAAATGGGGCAGATAATAATAATTTGTCTGTTCTTTGAACCGAGCTGAAACCAGCTACAATGTCCTGCTCACATCGCTTGCCTTGGTCACGTTGGCGAACTCCGCCAAGCGTCGAGCGAGCTCGGTGGTCTGCTGATGCATCCTGCGTATGCGTCCTGTGACACGTAGAAGGTGCGCGGGTTCGAATCCCGCCGGTGCACGTTTACACGGGGGTCTAAAGTAGTGCAAAAAACGCTACCGTGAACGTTAAATGTTGGCGAATTATCAGTTCTAAAAAAAGAAAAAAAAACCAAAAAAAGAGAAAAAGACTCCCTCAAGCGACGCGCCGCCCGGCACGACGTCCCGCGGTATAGTTGGAACAAATGCGGAACAAAAGGCGTTCGGTTAGACGGACGAGATATGAACGCAGAGTAGACACCCCAGCGACAATCTGCTCGTGTAATGTATGGGCCTGTGCATTCAGTTGGGCGACAGCAACGCCAGCGACGCCGCCGGCGAACGCAGCAACAACCATAATTTAGTTGTTATCTCAGCAACAACGCTTTGCCACTTCCGGAGCCCGACGTCTTGGCACTTGTGCTTGTGGCGCGACTGTGAAAAAGCACACGCCTCACTCGTCCACGACGACACTAGTTAGCGTTCCGCCAGTGAAAGGCGCAAAAAGACTCGAAAAAGAAAGCAACTGTACGATGAAGATGTGCGTGACGCCTCTTTCCGGGCGGCTTCGTGGGTACGCCGACGCCATATTACAGCAGAGTTTGCACAGCGGATAATGGTGGCACGGGATGACAATGGAACCCACCAAAGGCGGCGCGTTCGTTCGTTGTTTGTCTAAATCTAAGAAGGGGAGCAGCTAAAAAAAAATGTCGGCACACAAACACACACACGTGTGGCATACAGAGTGAGCGGAAATGTCCCCTTAGCGGACTCGATACGCAGCGCTACTCTTTGCGGGCACACATGAAGTTGTGGAGACATCACGAGGGCAGCAGAATTCGAGAGAGGGAGAAAGAGATGTTCTCTATCTGTTTCAATATAGGCCTTCCATCTACGGCCATTGTGTCCGTTTTCAATTAGCGCCAATGGTTCCCTCTGAACTCCTTCCCTGTCCACATCTCCCTCATTCTCCCCTTCACCTCAAACTTCCCCGCCGTCCGCTCTGTCTGTGTGGAGCCGTAAGGGACTCGACACTTCCGCTACTGCAGCTGAAAGAGATCGACGGAAATATTGACGCGTCCAACTGGCAGAGTAGCATTCGCTCCGGGGAAGACGCACTCCGAACACCCCCGCACCCCCTTCTCCTGTAGGCCTGCCCGACGGAGTCCTGAGTAGAAAAACACGGATTGCCGACGATGAGACCGAGAGAGAGAGAGGGGGTACAGAGGTGCGCCAT
>MNPL01032484.1:10170-20370 GCA_002081605.1 Tropilaelaps mercedesae | reverse complement strand
TAATAATTAATCATTGTTTCCCATGTTTCGCGCGCTTCGTTGTCTTGGTAGAATCGGGTCACAGCTCGAATTGCAATGTTTGCATGTTCTAGGCGAGTTCAAACGGCTAAGCCCGGTGGCTTAGTGCATTCGTGTGGGCCTTGCGGCAGGAGGAGACACGTAGGTGCACGGGTTCGATCCCCGCCGGTGCAAAAAGTGCTACCGTGGACGTTAAATGTTGGCTGGTGGCCAGCCCTAAAAAATATATGTTTATATAGCCGAGTTCAAACGAAATATAGTACATAAAATAGTAAGATAAATGTATGTGAATTTGGAAAGTATTGGCTAGTCCACAGCTTCGGGATTGATCTTTAGGTAACATTTAGTTACCATGAATTGTTCTAAACTTGCTATACTGGCGTGCTGTGATATGAGATCGCGTACTGCCGGGTCAGATCATATCGGCATGTTTTGCTTGATGCAGGGAGCAAAAGTGAAGTAGTCAGATAACGTGGCCTTCATAGGCTTTTACTCCAAATAGATATGACAGTATCTGGCTAGTCTGACTTTACGACGAACGGACTTCATTTCGGATTTTAACAAAATAAGGCATTAATTACTTCGTCGTAAAGTCAGATAACGTGGACTTCATAGGCTTTTACTCCAAATAGATAGGACAGTATCTGGTTAGTCTGACTTTACGACGAACGGACTTCATTTCGGATTTTAACAAAATAAGGCATTAATTACTTCGTAACTTTGGATTAATGTTTTAGGAGTCTCTTAATTTAATACTGCCACATATCTATTATACTCCTTCTATACGAATGCATTTTCTATTATAGCAAATCGTTGCAATATTTATTTATTTTTTTGTTTCAACTCAGTTCACGGATTTTTGTAATACATACCCTTAACGTACGTTTCCTATAACTGTGTTTATCTACTTAACAAAACTATTGACACTTATTGACATTAGATAAAAACTATTGATCCAGTTTGGCGACGGTGTAGTAGCTCCGAAATAATTAGGCTTTTGAAACATTCACGTATTTGAAATGAAAATATGTGACTTTCAGGTACTTTGGAAGCGACGTTCGTCCTCGGTTTGCCTCACCTTTCCTACATCATGGGCGCAATTTATAAATATACTCGAGTACGATGTATTTTTATTACACTACCCTTTTCTTGCTGTGCTCAGCATTAAAACGGCCGAACTTGGGTTGAGTGACGAGTGAGTAATCATGAAATGGACGTCGCAACGCCTATTGGTCGAACGCCACGTTAAACGCCATGCCAGTACCTCCAGAAGTTCTATAGACGGCTAATCCACAGATGTATGCCATGTCGCCACACATACCTCCGCCGATGTTGCTTTAACAGCGTTTTCTCGCAGGGTGGGAACAATGGGAATCACCCTCAGTTAGGACCAGTGCGCTTGTGGTGCGCAGCTGTTACTGTCTCGAACAGCTAATCGTTAGAATGAATTATATTTTTGTATTTATTCGCGGTCACTGCTTTGTCAAGCAAGCCGTCGCAGTGTCATGTCAGCCGTTTATCGGTAAATGTTTATTACAATGTCTATTCGTGACACCGGGTTATGATAGGTGTCATAGATGACTGTGAAAGGCCAATTACCGCTTGTGATTGGTCATTTTTTCAGAATTGCCTCCCTTGTCTGTGTCCCTATGCATGTCAGCAAAGGTGCTTAACAATCAACCTGTGACGCTTGTCTTAACGTGCTGAAAAGGCCGGCTATCACATACTTTTTCCTATGTAGAACACTCACTATTAATAGTCATGTTTCCAGAACCGTCTGATCGCCCACCTACACTTTGTTCAGAAAACTTGTAATTTTCCGGAACCACTGAAGTTGAATGTGGAGATGTTTACTTACGGTGGCAGCCTTTGCTGGCAATTGACATAGTCAGCGTAGAGCTACGATGTGCGCCTTCGTAACGTCGAGGATAAATTCGTATCTTGTAAGATTGTTCGTTTAGCTTGAAGCTATTGTGCAGCGAGGAAGGAGCTCCGTGTCACGGTAGAGGGAATTTATGAAGTTAAACAATATGACATACATGCAATATCTGTCAGATCTGCTTTTGCGGTTTGTCAAGCTCTTCCTGAAGCTGTGCTATGAATAGTGGAAATGCATGGGTAGTCAACGAGTGTGGTAAAAAATAAAATAAAATAAAAAACGGGTTGTTTTGTTCTAGTGGGTTACAAGTCGGTACACAGTCCACACTCAAGCCTGCGCACCACCATCAGGGCTGGGCCTTTTGCAAGGCCATCTTATAATAGGACAAAGAATGTGACACTTGGCTCAGCTTTCAGTGAAGGACGTTTATTGAAACACAACAAAACCGGCGCTGACAGATTTCCCCATACGAAATAGGGCCATCCGGGGGTCTCATACGAAGAGCAAGATTGCCCCCATGGGACGCACCTGCCAATTACAGCTGGTTCGCTTGAGCCAAAAAAGTTTGTAGGCAGACTCCCGGCAATAAAGAACGTACTGCCCGCCTATGTTCTGGCACATAAACGCGTTCCATTAATTTCTTTTCCATAGCTCAGCCTCTTAGACAGAGTGCGCTCTTACAGGCACGCTTGCTCCGGCTTCGCTCTGAACGTTGCATAAAAGAGGGCCCTGAAGCCCTCGCAATTTTGCATTTGCCTCTGAGACCATCAAAAACTTCAGAGACGACAAACCTGAAAGGTTTTATAGGAAAACGCGCAGAAGTGAATAGCGCGCGAGATTTAAGAAGGTCCACTCTTCATGGATATGATCGTTCCATAGTCTTCTAGGTAAACGCTGAATGCCGAACCAGCAAAATCGCTAACGGGCCTAAGGCACGACACACATAGCATACGTTATTCAAATAAATTATTAATTAAATTATCGAATAAATTATTATTATAATTATAAACTCAACCCCTGGTTCGTATAGTATATTATAATCTAAGGTAGTGGTTTGCTTAATAGACTTGACATAATAACCAGCCATGACAAGGTTACTAAGTTAGAGAGCAATTCACGCGTCGGCGTTCACAACTGAATGATCCTCAGTACGCCAAGGCCATCACATTGAGTTGCAATCCCCATACAAACATATCCATATGACTAGATTAGTCTGTGCAAAAGGCTAAAGTCGTGGAAAGCCGCTGGTACTTCCTACCTAAAATGCGGAGTGTGTATATGTATGTGGTTGTATGAATGACTTGTATGGCATTTGTTGAAAGACAAATCCCTTGAAATGGTAATTATCCAGCCTGACTGGAGTGCACTAGCGTTGAACTAAGGGCGGTAAAAATGTTTTTAATACAGTTGAGAATTATAGCTTTAAAAGAATGGATAGCTACATCCCTGTATTTCGAACTTGACTAACCGAAGGTGAATGTAATATTTGAGAAGAACAACAATTGGGAGGTTATTCCATTGTCTTATCCATAGTAAGTAGTTAATACAACGGAAACAATCAACTATCAAGTACACAGTATCCATTGAAAAATAAGGGACTTTGTGAGTAGAAAAAGATATGTTTAGCAATATGAAACATGCGTGTAAGCTCTTGTTGAATTTTTTAAAGCGTTATCTCTTTTTTAGCTGCTATTAAAAATACCGGCTCGGATGATGCGTGGCCAACAGGACGACGTCATATGCCGTATGGACAATGATACAGTAGTCTTACTGTAGGGAAACTTCCCCTCAAACATAATCTTAGTTAGTCAGGATATGCGCCCTTTCCAAAATTCTGCGATTTCACGACTCTAGACAGGTTCCTGTAAAAAGTCTTTGAAAATCAAAATATACGCAAATCACCCCGCAACTCGTCACCCGAAAACAGCGTGATAATATGCTTCGGTGAAACCAGTTGCGGTTCATCTCAAAACGTGACTGCAAACTGCTTTTCGTAATGATACTTACAAAAATATCTAATTGAAGCGCGCTATATTAAAAAAAAAACATAACTACGCCAGTCTTTACAATATTTCGGTCATTTGTATCGACCAGTGGCGTCTTTACAAAGCTTGCAAAATCTTGCATGACCTCTACGACACAGCGTTCTCTTCGCGCATTCATATAACCCGTACATTGAACCTATCTAATAGCTAAAAACATGCATGGAACTGTATCCGGTTTCCTTTTGCCATCTGTCGAATTACCGTAGGCAAACAGAGCAACGGATGTGAACTCAGCCCATTTATAACATTCGACTTTCCTGAAAAACTTAACAAAACCCAGCCCTTATTTGCCGAAGCGATTCGTAATCTATCTGACTGACACAGAGACGTCTTGGCCAACCACATTCCCACTGGCGTGTCGCGTTGCCGTGGGGAAAATCCATAAGAGACTGGAGAAGACAATCTAGAGAAAAGAGCTACCGTTACCAAAATAATTCCTTAGACCACCTCCTGAGGGAATAAACTCGGCATGTTGCCGCGAGTAGCGACCGGTGCAGATATCACGTTTGGCTTCGTGAAAAAACAGAGGATGCGGAGCGGGGCTGGCATTGTGTTGGTAAAGGTTTAGTACGCCGACCAACTCAGCCTTTCATCCAAGACGCCGCGGATGAAAAAGAACGCGTCGAACGATGTAAGGATGCCTTTCCGACATCGATTGGCGGAATTATTTCGGACATGAAATCTATCCGATGAAGTTGGTCGAGAACAATGGGCCCGTTTCAGGGCTGCAACCGCAGACGATTCCGGGGAAGCTACATCAATGGAACAACGGAGCAAAATTGAAGATATCCGTCTGGTGAGTATCGTGAGCTTCATCGGGATACGCAGACGAGCCGGCGCGTAGGCGAGACAACAGCCGCAAACAGACACTGTACCGAGATACTTTACCAGTTTGTAGAGAGATGTAATACTATGAATACAATAGGGAACAACACAGCGCAGAGATAAATGAACTTTAGCAGCTGAGATCGTGGAAGCGAATGTAACCGTTGCTATCTGTTAGTGAACAATATTAGCTATTATGAGGTCCTAGTTGGACGGGTGGATTCATTATGTGGCCTGGTATGTGGCGTTATTGCTATCAGCGCTAAGCTCGGAGCATATTCGACCACTCGACAAGGCTCCATAGTTTCGCAAGTGGTAACCTTGGCTAAGTCGGTCACACAAGCTGGTCGTGTGATGTAAGCTATCAATGCTAATACCTTTTGCGCGGCACGAGTTAATTATTTTCGACTTTGTTGACAGCGTACGTTTTCATCAAGCCTTGCATAATTCTACTGAAGAATCTATGATAGCTCTAACTGAATTCTCCTAAGGTCTACCAACAAAGAAGCTCTAGAATATAGAAGTCATATAGAAAATGTCAAGAATAGCATTTTGCTTACTAAGCTGTGCACGTTGTTAGAATGTCTGTGTCACTATACGAAACGTTCGAGAGACAAGCAGGTAGTAGAAGGATTCAACTTCTATTTATTACTAAGACAAGGCCCTCTTTGTCATCATACGGATGAACTAGAAAGGCCGACACGTTGAGGATCATAACTGTCAGGCGGCATAGTACAAGACTTTGAAATTACCATCTATTACACATGTCACTGAACAGGATTATATACAGAAGACCCTACATTGTTACAATTGCAAATCGTGTGTTCGCAATTTTCCCAAAAGCAATATTATGAAGACACATTTTCGTGTCAATTTCTTACATTAGCTTATTTTGTTGAACATTCGTTAAAATTATGAGGTTTCACTACATATTGAACGGACTCTATCATTGAGCTATAAAAAATGCAGCTACCATCAAAGGCTCCACAGAAGACCTGCTGTAAATGTGCAACAGCTGGAATCGAACCCATCCACCCCGCACCTACGGCTCTCCTCTTTCTTCTTCGCCTCCTCCTCTTTTTCCGGTTGTCTCTGAAGGCGTACGCGAATGCCCCGGACTGGGCTGGACTCTATATGATCATATGAATGTATACAACCCGACCGCGATCAAAGCTACCTCTGCAATGCAGTTATCCTCGTGGGGTACTACACCGTGTAAATTAATACTACACGAACTATAAGCGCCGTATTCAACATCAAATAGTTGCACGCGGCCTTGAAACTGTATAACGCGTATTCAGCGATGTTAGTACTCGTTTCGAGCTTAGTCTGTGAGCACTGGGAGTGCGTCGTCGACAATTCTATGCGCGTGCGCCGCAGAGACCAGCCTATAGAGTTTAGTCTTCCCTGAACTACTGCATTAAATACACCTATCCCTCTTGCCTATTGATGTAGGAGTTTATGGAAAAGGGTACTTTAAAAACCAGCCTTTCTGCTCAGCAACATCCGTTGCCAAACAGAAACTGGATTCCAATTGGAACTAAAGTATGGCCTAAGGTTGATGGCATAAACTAGTCCGGTTCATTTCCATGTAAAGTGCTGAGATGCTTTGGTCCTTTTCCTTAGGAGTTCGAGAAAGTAGACCGAAGGCGCTTAACCCACCTGAAATG
This sequence comes from Tropilaelaps mercedesae, assembly GCA_002081605.1. Lineage (NCBI taxonomy): Eukaryota > Metazoa > Arthropoda > Arachnida > Mesostigmata > Laelapidae > Tropilaelaps > Tropilaelaps mercedesae. The sequence continues at coordinate 13,933 of MNPL01032484.1, read as the reverse complement.
CGACATTGAGATGCTCGGGCAGGAAAAAATGGTTTTATTTTATTTATTATTTTTTGCAGAACAAACGATTTCTTAAAGCAGAAAAATCTTTTGCCGTACGAATATAGAGCGTACATTTATTTACTGTAGTGGCGTTATTCAGCTAATGGCCAAAATGTTCCACCGCATTAAGACTGACGCTTTCCAGATAAACACCGTTCTATTGATTCAGTGGCGTCTCATCCATGCGTCTCATTTATCTAACGTAACGCAAACGAGTCATGGGTAAGTACCTGGGTAGACACACAGTAAAATTTTAACATCGTCCTTAGTAGTTCCGTATCCTCCTCCGTATTCACTGGTGGGATGTCCGTACAACACGTTTGCCTGCGGAAAGTGATATGGCAGCCGCACTTTGATATCACATGATTAATGGCATAGCTATTGAATGCACCAAACAAAATATTGAGAGAACTCATTTAAAATCCTTTGCCTAAACACGAAAAAGTCTTTTCAGGGTGGGCTATTAAAAATTCTTCCAGTGACGGTAGAACCGTTTTCTGACCGGGAATGCAGACGGTGGCCAACAGTTTTTATTTAATTCGATTGTATTATCTATCTCGCAAAATAAAAACATTGTGTAGTTTGCGGCCTGAATATGTGGGCACAGTTCCAGACGAATCTGTATATTCTATGTCATACAAAAAACACTGCCCACCATATTTATAGATTGAACGGTGGCCACTAGATGTAGCTTTGATCGCATCCCGTTAATGGTTTTGCTGTCGGGCACTGGGTGTGCATGCGCGCTAGATGTTTTGGCTTCAGGTAAATGGCTCCCTAGGGACTGGAGATAGCGACACGTACACATAAGTGTATCCATATCGTCCTTTATCTCTTGGTGGCGTGCCATTGGAACGTCGATCTCTATATCGGCCAGCAGTGTCGCTTACGGAGCTCGCAGGTATTTTAGGCAAGTGTAGGTTACGCGAAAATATTAGGCGCAAAATACGGTTGATAGATGCAGGTTTCCGAAATGGACCTGCAAAATGTCCCAATGAGAACTGCGTCATCCTACGTTAGCCGTATTAATTCTCCTAAGTGAATCTAAGATCTGAGATAGCACCCAGTTTCAATTGATCTTCCACGACAATTTTACGCCAGCCTAAATAGGGTTGACTCTGTCTGCTTCCATCCGTAAAGGCTTTGAGTTCGACTTGGGCAACGTCGTTTCTCGTATCGAAAGGTCCTCCAAAACCACAGGAAGATATGGTTGCCATTTTCTCAATTCCATCTGCCTCGGTTGGCCCGTCCACTCGTTGTTATTTATAGTTCCCAACCGCACTGATGACCTTTCAAGGCGCGCTCCCACGTCGAAGTCCATTGGCGAGTGTACAAACCGCCATGACATAGGTCGCGAAGCCGATCTGCCCCGGAGGAGTTGGCTGTTTCTCAGCCACCTATTCCGACTAAACCATTTTTACTTCACTCGGACAGTCTTCTTGGCTTCACACCGAAGTCCCTAGGGAATCGTTTGCGTTAGCACTTCAGCATGGAGACAGTCGCTACCTCCCCCCGTTACGGCCGCTTTATCGACGATCGTTGACTGCTAACGTACGCAGATCCGCTCTTGAGCTTCTTCGTTCAAAGTAGGATTTGGCAATTTCGCCCTGCACGTTTCAGTCTGTAGGAGTACTTCAGCACAATGTCGTTCGCACATCCTTCTCCATGCTTGTTTAGCCTTCAAACGTCTCCGCAAACGAACGGACATGTAACATGATGTCACGTACTCGTATCGCTTTCCAGTCGGGTTCGACCATATCCGAGCTGATTTCCCCTCGTTGAGCAACGGTGAGTTTCACCGGAGTTCGTTCATTTTGCATGGATGTTGTAGTGAAGACTAGCTTGGGCCACACCATAGCGGTTTAGAGTAGTGCATACGTGAATATTTAAAGGAGCATTAAAATGAAAAAGTGGCCCACGCGGAGGGGCCTCAGGGCGAGTTGGGCAGACGGAGTTAGCAATGGACGAGATGGTTCGGAGATATCGGAGTGTGCCGTCGACTAGAAACTTCGGAAAACGTAAGAGCGCTCTCGGTCTGTTCTCACGCGGCGGTGCTGCGTACTTGTGGTAGAGCGTTGAACATTTAGGGGAGTTTGTTTGAAGTACATGTGTGTTTCGGAAAGCAGCATGTTCATCAGGCATCTACAAAGGACGTTGCAATCTTTTCATGTTCTGTTAGTTTCAATACGTCATTTTCGTATTGGATGTCTAATATTCAAGTTATATAGTTCACTGAACAATACGACGCTTACGGTAGAGTGTTACTCCGACTTATGAATACAGAGTAGATCTGACAAATACCAGACAGATAACCATTTATTTATTTTCTTATATTCTAACCACCTTTGTTAACTCGATGGAATGTTCGAGCAACTTCAAGTGCTTCCTCAGCATTCTACATTATATATCTTCTCAAAAAAAAGTATTTCACCGGAAATCAACTACATTATTCTTGTGTTTACTTACTTATATATGCACAACCGTCAAAATAAGCGTAGAGCACTCGTGTACAAGACGAGTTGCACTAAGTTAATTAGCTGATTAGTTCTTACTTGGAACGTATTTATTTTACCATTTTTGTGACAGAGACAGTAAGGCCTACGGCGAGATCTACATTGATTTGCATCCACTCGTTTTAGTGGCTCTGTGACTGTAGACGAGAATCTCTAGTGTATGTGGCAGGCTTGGTTGTAGCTGTCAGAACCAGGTTAGTGGAACTCACCTTGAACAGATTCAATACACGATCCTCGAATCAATGTGTTTCTCAGAAAATGTATTTCAATATTACAAGCAAGAGTTTCGGATGCGATGCCGGCTCGCTCTGTTTCGGACATAATTACCCTGGTCAGTCGTATTAGACCAGCTAAAACGATGAAAAGAAATGTCCAGATGCGAATCTTCTCAGAGCATTGAGTACGATGTGCTCGGTTTGTTGTATACGTATGATTTAGGTCTAAATCTGAAGTGGTCGCGTTATTTTGGTCAACAGAGAAGGTTTCAAAGTGGATGGATCTTTATGAAAAAAAGTGTGAATTTTTACACCTGCGTGTTTGATACGCTGATGCCTCTAGCTTAAACGGTCCTTTTTGGTTACCAACTATATGTTGTACAGGGTTAGTTTTCCAGCTATTTGTTATACCAGGCCTGGCAGGCTCTGGGCGTGTACTTGATTCGGGCCGCACACCACGGTCTTTAAGTTTTTTTTACCAAAAGTATGCTTCGAGTAATTTTTTCGACTTGATACCTTCACCCAGATCTTCAGCTGACTCACATCGTGCTGGTTAATCCGCAACCCCGTACGCGGAATATTCCATAATGGCGTCTGTTGTGTTGAGAAGGTGTTCGCAGAACTGTAAGGGATCTAGAGGTCTGTTATAGTTAGTTATAGGTCTTGCAAAAAAAAGATCTCCCTTGCTTAAGTGTTAGAGAAACAAACGCATCGTCGAGGAACTCACGTTGCGAGGCAATGAGTTTACTCACATCACTCACACTGGAAGTAGTCTTTTTGAATTATTTCTGAATAAATGGAAGTCGCCCGTATGAAATTAAGGTCGCGAGGCTAAAAATATTCCGTTTCAGGCCTAAGCTTAACTTACATCGATAGATTTTTTGAAAATCTAGATAGACATTAATTGAACTGCTAAATGATTAACTGACTGTGATGATCTATCCACCAAACTGTCATCGTTAAAGATGCTTCTAATTAGGAGAGTTTGCAGTT
>MNPL01032475.1:11063-39412 GCA_002081605.1 Tropilaelaps mercedesae | reverse complement strand
TGCACCTACGTGTCTCCTCCAGTCGCAAGGCGCATACGAATGCACCAAGCCACCGAGCTCGACCATGTTATATCGTTAAAGGACAATACCTTCTCTATTGAATAAGAGATAAATGTAAGACCGCTGATTGTTTCCACGCTCAATGTGCTTTCTCATATAGTATTCTGAGATACACTGTTCCTTCACGACCGGCAGTTCACATGTTTCCAAAGAACGTGCTTGGTACACTCTCTTTGTCTTACGACAAGTTCATCATGTCACGCTGGTCTGGTAACAGAATGAATCTGTTGACTCGTGACCATAGCCTTAGTAAAAAAATTGAGCAAACGAAGTTTGGAATATTTACCATGTTTGTCTGGTAAGGTATTACTAAAGGACGTTGTGCTAAAGGTTTCTGTCGCATACCAACTTGTTTATCACACAGGCAGCTAGGAAGTTTCAAGTTTGGGGACGCCCCGTAAGCTTTTTGAAGTATTAGGTTATATTTATTTTTCAGCTTAATTCATTTTTCCAGTACAGGAGTGACACGTAATATGAACGCTGAATTCTATTAGATTTTAGTTAAAACACTCCCCTTTCACAGAAAGTTGGATATTCACTACGCTAACATAATCGCCAAAGAAGTCTCCCGAATGCCAGATTCTGGGCATAACCTACGCATTTAAACTAACTAAGGGACATGCCAGTGTTTTTACCACGGCAGCTCAGTGTCTGTTAAGACTAACTACTTCTTTCAGAATATCAAAACAGCAAAATGGGAGAAAAAGGCAGAAAGTAACCTTAGTGGTCACTGTTGGTCGGCTGAGCTTCCATCGAAGAGCTATACTAATCCAAGGTTTTTTATTTTTGGTAAGGTTAGCGGTTTGTACTATTCCAGGGGAAATCCTTTTGTCCGTAAAAAGCCCAAAGGGCTCCTTAGAATTCGTTCTAGTACTCGGAATTTCAGCGATTTCATCCTCACGTTTAGTTTCATGTCGTTGACGTATGTAGAGTTTTTATTCTAAACTGAGTTTCAATCATTTTTCTGATATCCATGTTACTGGCAATAAAATGGAAAGATGCACATGGAACGTACGTTTAAATCGATTAATAAAGCATCGTACTATCCAAATTGAGCAAAAAAAAGATTTTTGTTTATTTTATTTGCAGAAGGCCTTCGTATTTCGAAGTTTTTGGAGTGTTCTGAGATACGATCGTTTTCTCACATTCGGCCCATATATATATACATATACACAAAATGGTAGCTTACTTTTTTCTAAAACTAAAAGAGATAGAAACAAGGGTAAGATTATGATCTTTTAGCATTCTTTCGGCCAAATGACGACAGTCAGGCCGTAAAATCACCTGTACACGTGTTTATAAATATACGTATATACTGTTTGAAATTCTAAGTTACTTTTAAACAGTAATTCGTATTGCAGGTCTGCAGAAGACTATTTTGTGTGTTGCATGGAGAGGGTGTATGCAATTAATTAAATGTCGTTTATCCGTTATAAAAGAAACTAGGGCTAGATGTTATAGACCTCTTGTGGAGTATATTTATAACTTTTATGGGGTTTGAAGACATCTTTCGTTTAAATACGCTTTCAAGTCAACTTAGCAACGCATCTAATTGAATTTTTTTATGTCTAAACTGGTCGACAAAATTAGAAACTAGAGCATTTTGAAGTCGAAATGGCGGTCTACTTGCCTACCCCAAAGGTATATCTTCCAAACCAATTTGTAAGGCCCCATTTTAACGCCAATACAATGGCAGGACCATCTCTATAATATGTGTAAGAACCAGGTAATATAATAAGTAATATAATATCCAGGCAATATAAATATAACCACGGAATGTAATTCATGGCCCAAGGCTTAGGCAGCAGCGTTTGTCCCTTATGGTGTTGCTGTTCCCACAGAGATAGTTGAAAATGCCAAAGAATGAGAATGTCAAAGAGCTGACACACACCTGCTGAATTCGGCGGCAAGACAACGAATCTTACGGAATGTTTCTGTTCATTTGGCAATGACTTCAAACGAGAAATGCAAGGTAAGGCACCTCCAGTGGGGAACCATTTGCCCTACTTATGACAAAAGCGTTTTAGGGCGATTGTCCTGAACCAATCTTCACAACTACTAACGTTAAACTAATATTCTTGAACGGTCAGCGCCGTGAAATACCCTCTTTTCATATGAAACTTACCGGTTCAAATGTATCTGATTAGCGCAAGAATGGATGCACATATGTATTTTTTCCAATTACTTCGAACTATAATCCTAGGTATTGCCCCATCATTCATCATCCTTTCCGCGCAATAAGTACGTTCTTGTGTTGAGCCAAAGTGTTAATGAATATTTTAACATATATTCTTAGTTAAAAAATGACAAAACATCTTCTACATCGACTTTTCATCAATTTAGAATACCACAGCACAGATTACTATGTACTTCGCTACTGCATTCTCAACCTAAAAGAATCTGGTAAGAGATCCGACGATACCTTATTAATATGTTGAAGTGATTATTTTTTACAAACTAAAAACTCAGTTTCGGTTTTTAATAGTTTCAACATGGAAAAAAATCATTTAATACCTTTTTTAGTAATAGCTGATACTATTCGATATTTTTAACAAAAAAGACGATACAATGTCAGTAGGCCGACTTTATGAAGTAAAAACGAGGAGATGAATAAACAGAATTTTTCCAGAAGTAACCAGTGAAGAAGTGTATCAAAAAAATAAATTTTGAAACATAAATCATAAAACAAATCTTTCCCAAAGGTTTTTGTCGTACCAAGACATCAAACTTCATTTATCTGTGCCCCAAGCATCCGCGCGAAAGGTATGTCACCCTCAAACGCAGATTGTTTGAATACCTGGTATCTCTGAAAAGTACGCTACGTTTACCGAGGACCACGGCTTTTCACTATTGGAAAACGTACCGGCGAAATCGAATTCGTACAACATTGTCAGAGCCCGGTAACTGGACGGAATTACCTACACGGTATTGGCATCTTCAAATGTTGCATGCTGTTCCTCATGAGGAAAACACGCATTATATCCGAAAGGGCTAAATCGTAGCCAGCCACTGTTTAGCATGTGTGCTTCTTATTATTTTCACAATGTTTTAACCGCGCTGTTTTTGCTGTGTTTAGGCGACATGCACAAGTGTTGGCTTGCCATTGCAGAGTGGTCGCTTATGGTGGTACTTCTTTTGTGAGTATTTTCCGGAATTTTCGATAAACTCAACTGTGCGTTCGAGCTGGGGCAGTTCGACTCTCGCCCAGAACACGTCCAAATGATGATCTCGCATTGACAGCGCACCGCGGCAGTCTATAGGTTGGGTATAGAAAGAGAAGCATTAGACCGTAGCCGTATAGAAACTGTAAAACTGTAGCTAGTCGTCAAACACTTTGCCGCGTCCGACTAATGATGATTTGGATGGTGCGTGCACACCCATTGGGCATCTGGCTTGGCGGCAAACACTAACGAAATTTTACAAAAGGTCCTGTCAACAGAACATAGTTTACTGCTACGTTTTTGAGCGGCCGATATCTTCGCCTCGGACGGCTTAAACAAATGCCAAATTTGCGGCTGTCAAAATTTTTCGATGTGCGATACATCCGCTTGTTCCGCCCCTGAGGTTACCAATTACATCTTTACATCGCGCATGTCTTGGTTGCTATTAACGTAAGTATCCGTCGAGGCAAAAAAAGAGAAAAACCCATTTACAATGTGACTGTATTTAGTGGAGTGTTTTCTTATATTCTACATTTTTACCCTTACGTGCTAACCTTGTTGGGTACAAACATGCGTATGTGCAGCATTCTAGAGAAAATCATACACGTTCCAATGAGACTGATTGGATATGGCCGAATTTCGCACATACAAGTACCCTAAACAATAATAAGGAGCAATATGATGTGATTGATCAGTCCATAGAATAGGGATGGTATTACTTCTACAAAAAGTTCATTATTTACTACCGCTCTGGGATATATATATATATATATATATACTTGCGTAAGTTTTTCGCATTTAGTATTCTCTATGGGATTATGCTAAGTTGCATGACTTCTGAGCACAGTTTGTACATTTTACCCAAAAATCGATTGAGTATGAATCTACACACTAATGAAACTTTCTCATTATTAGCGAATTATGCTCACAATGACAACGACGACCTTAACAAATCCCCATTCTAGTCCTTTCTACTTTATCCCATTCTAATCTCACCCATACATACAATCATCGGCCCTCACGAGTGTCAGACACGATGCCATGACATCGCTGGCTACCATTTGATGCATTTCTTCGTCACTTCTTGTTTTAAAAGAGGCTGGGGAGAGAGCACCCTATCGTGGGTGGAATGTTGTATCGTACTTCGACCACTGTTGACTTACTATTTATGGCTTGCGTATAACGTTGTGTCCTCCTATATATATATGCCTCCTCCTTCTCTAGGGAAGCTCTAAAGAGTGGCTGGCCAGGCGTTTGTCCTTCTTCCGGGCTGTTCAGTGCCTCAATGTTTTGATGTCGTACTGTTGATTATGATCGGTAGATCTGATCTATGTCTGGCCAGGGAACGACTGTCCGTCGATTGTCGTAGACCACGGCGTTCGCCACTCATTGCGTTTTGGGTGAAGCTCAGCTGGCGATAATTCTACTGATTAGACGTGCTAAAAGTGCACGTGCACATAATAGGCTAGCTACAGTGATTAGCATGGTCGGTCGTGTTGTTAGGCCGAGGTTCATTCGGCTGTTTGGTAACACGCCTCCGTAGCGTAATGGTGCACGCCATTGTACGCTACCAATGGCAGGGCGGCAACGACAGGCGCTAATGACAGTGTAATTCGCTCTAAACGAACACCAGTGTGAGACTATCTTAGTAGTGCTTGGTAGTTAGTGCTGCCGGACACACAGACGTCCAGGCCATTGTCATCAGGCCATCCACTCTCGCTCGTGGACAGGCTGATCGATTCGTGGCTGGAGGCTGGTCGACGGCCAACTTCAGTATATTTCTGCTTGTCCACCGCTTTGCTGTTCTCGGCCAGCCAACAACAGAGGCAATCGCGGCTGGCGGATGGACGCTGAGGCGAAGGGAGTCGGGCGTCGCTCCAATTGGTGAAACAAAGTCATCCTGAGTAGTCTCTGACGAACGCTGTCTTCGCCGAGAACAAAGACAATACGAACGAAATTTTCATCGTGCTTCATTCGACTCAACGGCGCGTAACCGTTGGGGTGATTCTCGCAGCTTTCTACATTGTGTAGCTGTTTTCATCGAAAGTATCGTTGTTGTCGTCATGTTCTGGCTCGATGGCGAAGTTTCACTTTTGGGATGAAACGTCATCGCTAGCTCTGCCAGCCGAAAGGCGGTTTTCACGTGGACAGTCGGATTATCAATCTCTCTCTCTCTGTCAATTCAGGTGAACGATAAGTGCATCAGCACTGCGACAATGCGGACGGCTTGGTTCGGTCCAACGTCGTTTGGCCGCAGTGCTGCGGGCAAAGTAGCTCTCTTCACAGCAGCTGCCTTGGCCACTCTCATGGCGCCAAGAGTGGCTGGATTTAAACTTCGAGTGCTGAACTTCACTTTTGCTAATGGAAGCTTACTGTCACCAGTAACTGTCGATGCTCCACCCATGTGTCCGGGTAACCGTAGCATGTGTTCGTTCGAAGAGGTTATCAACGATCCCGCAACAGCAAGCCATTTCAATAAAGAGAAGATTCTGAGGACGAGGTGAGTTCACAGTTCGTGCATTCATGCCTAAGCAGTGTCCGCAGCGGCTAGTTCTTCTCAACATACGACTAGATCTTAAAAAAAAGTGAATGGAAAAGAAGTCAGTGCACTCGATGCGTCGCTGGAGCAATGGCCGATTACTCCCTGGCTGGAGTCAATTGTTAAAATAATCACTCCGTCGATAGTGGACATGCTTGTCTCTTCGTATGCACATACATATTTTTTGTTTTTCGAGATAACTTGAAACTTATTTTTAGTAGAGAGATTCTGTTCCTCCAGAGTGCGCTATTTCGGATATAAACATTGCAATATAGCGTCACTAAATTTCGTCTGCGGGGTTTTTGAAAATAAAAATGCATGCTCGTGAAAAATGGATTCTATAACCATTTGTACACTCGAGGACAACGTCGTCGTGCGCTTGAATGAAGTCGGGCCTAATTTATTTTAAATTTTAGTTGAAAATTTCAATGCAGTCTCAATACTGTGAAAAGTCTCGACTGTTACATTCTAATAACACAAACGTCTTTCCTCATATTTATAGTGAAAACACAAATTTCGGCCACAGATGATTTTTTTTTAATATTTGACGAGTGTTGCGAATCTACACATAACCCTCACTAATGTATTGTAATACAAACGGCATAGATATTCTAGTTCTGGCGAACTACATGATGCAGCATTCTTCCACTTTTTCCCTTTTATTCTTCACTTTCATTCTTCACGAGTCCACTTTTTCTCTCACGCAAACAGATACTCAGCGTAGCTATAAGAATTGGTTTAAAACAAACACCACATATCATACGCATTTAAAGTTTCGATATCGTAAAATCCGATCGTGCTTTAGCTCCTACTGTGTTCGCTTTTGACACCTGCCATATGTGCAGCTAAATTCTGCTATACTCTCTCGCTTTGAATACTCGAGCGTTTGTTCACGTGAAGCATACCTGCACTCCGAGATTCCAGCTGGCACTCCCATTGGCACACTCTGATCTGACTCATTTTCTGATGGAAGGGGAGAAGGAAAAGTAGTTTTCTGTCCTCCAGCAACAATACTCTTCTGCATCCATCCGAGTTCTTGCGTCTGGTCCCGCTTCGATTGAACAGCGATGCCAGTAGCTCGACGCAGTTAGAGACTTGAGGACCCGACTAGTCAGCTATTGTATCTCGATGATGCATCATTCTGCCGGTTCGCGGCGACACTCACCATACGTAACAAAACGATTTGCTTATTCTTTCCCCTACGATATGACTATTGGCTAGGCAGAATACGCTCGGCGTTGCTAGTCGCGATTGATTGGCAAAAGCGCAGCAGAAACAATAAAAAAAACGAGACACGCGCTTAAAGGCGGCCGCTAAGAGATTGTTATGATCGTATCACTCAGTCACTCTGTTTGAGGGAAAAACTTTTCTGGTTGTAGTTGGCCTGTTGGAAACAGGGGCGGGTCCATTAGTCGTCCACCGATAGCTAGGTTGTCCGCGAGACGCTTCTGACATAAGTGTATCTAGTTCCATTGTGAATAACTCCATTCTACGTTACTTCCAAGTGCAATTTTCTGGCTCGGAGCTGTTTATTCCGATGTGTTTAGTCGTTTAGATGTGGAGCACATCGATGAGGTAGTAAACGAAGGTACAACTCTAAGTAACACCTGCTTCGAGGCAAAAGAAGGTAATTAGTGTAGAACTGAATAATTTCGTTGACTAATACTTGTTGCAACCAGGTTAGACCAGGATATTTCTAAGCATATTCGGCGATATTACACACCAATATTACACGATATTTTGCTAAAACGTACGCCCTCAGATGTACCCGATCCCATAGAAAGCGCGGCATTCGTGGTCCTAGTAAACTGCCAGAAGAGAACGCCAGCGACCAAAGAAACATTGGCAAAGAAAGCAGTCGACTTGCGAACGAGTGATTGCCTAAAACGGAAGCATGAAAACGCTGCTTTCGCATCATCTCAACGACTGATGAAACATTAGCGTACATAGAAATTATGTTAATACCATCAGTTCTGTTTCATCGAATTGGTTGTCGCGTTATTCTTTCTAACCTCGATATTGCCGGCCTCTTAAAAATTCTATCGGGAATCATCGACAAGATCCCAATTGGCTATAACTTGCAATCCTTTGAATAAAACACGTTGCTTCAAACCTGATTTAGAACGAACTGCAAGGCAAAAACGTTTGTATTTTTAATATTAACGGTCGAGAACTTTGAAGAATTGGTGTCAAGTGTCCGCTGATTTGTCACCCCAACAACTCAAATGACAGTACATTTAATGGGCAGACATAGCTGCTGTTTCTTAACTGTTGGACTACCGAGCACCGTACAGTCCAATAGTTAATGGTCAGTGTACCTGGAATGGCAGTGTATTTAGGTGCAAAACTCCCGTTGTGTTGAATCAAGGCAACAGTTTCGAGTCTTCGGCTACAAGTTGTGATGGCCACCGCCAAAGACGAGTCATTATTGCATGATTAACTTATTAATTAAGACAATTATTTATAGAGTAGTAACGGAGCCAGAATCGCCAAGCTCGTTGTTGTCGACGTTATCAGACTCAATCACCAACTCTGTATCGCTCTTTATTATGGAATCGGATGTCAGATACCAAAGATTTCGTATGCCCTTCACTGTATGCCCTTCGCAGAGAATAATTATCATGGTAAAAATAGCTTCTTTTCGCAAAAGTATCTTGTTTGTTTTATTCTTAGAACGACTGAACAAAAAGGAAAATCCAACTTAATGTAATCTTGATGAGATATTGAGACCTCCTGAACGATTACAGGACTCCATGGCGCAACCGCTTTTCGACGCTTATATTTATTGTTTACCTGGTACTGTAAAATTGCCTCATCCTGAAAGTCTGCGTCAGCTGTATGCGGATTTGAACTGAGAGCTCTGTTCTAGATGTGTTCTTTTATATATCTGTGGTGTCTGTTAGCATATTCGCGGCAACTTCTACTAACGCTGCGCAAAGCCCATTTTAGCTTTACACTCCTATGATAAATGTATCTCTCTATCCTTATTTTCTTGGTGTGGGACTTACAAGCTTATAAGTACATTAAGGAATTGGGTGCAACAAAGCTGATTAAGTTCCCCCGTCGAAGCAAACATCATTTTAGCACAGTCATATGCTAGTCACTCTTCAGCAGAAACCTCTTGATTGTTTGTGTGCCTTGTGACCGGACAAGTTCTATTGACCATTCATCTGCTCGTGAAGCTACACGCCTGGGCGCAAAAAAATTGGAAAGATCGACACCGAGAGCTATTACCGTCTCAAAGATAATTGATCATATACCTTATCGCACGTACCTTCTCTTGAATCTAGGGAAACTCGTTGTCGTACATTAAGCTATACGAATTGTGCCTGAAAAGTAAAGTCACACTTCAGAAAAAAATAATAAGCCTGTTTTTTTATATCAGGAGGACGATTGTGAAACTTCTGGACATATTGGAGAGCGCCGCGCAAGCCACCGGTTTGGTGAGGGGAAGTTTGTTTTCGTCCGCTTTCCCTGAAGGAACTGAGGTCTCACCCAGGTCTGGCTTCCTGATCCGTAAGAAACGTGAAGGTAACACGTTCGCTTTTTTAAACAACAAATTCAGCATGCCTGAAGCGCCTTCGCGTTTAGTATCGTTAACCATTTAACATACGTATGACACTGGTTATCATGACCTAATACCGCTTCGTATATAAATACAGAATGCGTGAAGGCATCAACTTTGAAGTGACACAAAGTAAATCTAAAAAACAAAGTCCATCCAAGTCGTAAAGCGGAAGCAAACCTTATTAAATTAAAAAACAAAAAATTTCATATTTTTATTTTTGGTGGCTGCATGATCAGTGTCCTAAGCCTATCGGATAAAATTTCGAGTCTGTTGTGCACTATGCAAGGAGAGGTTATATTACATTGGTAGCCGCCTGCGCTGCTCAGGGCCTAAAAGAAGTCTGGGAACCGTTGCAAAAAATTCCCTGAAGGGTCTTTGTTCAGTGTTTTATTGCTGGTTGGAAATGGTACTACATATGTTCCAACAACGGTTAAAAAGTAAAATTTTGATAGATGTTCGTCGTTATAGTACAGTCTTTCAGAACAATTCCAGGCGCTGAAACAGGCAGATTTTACAAAAAAATAGGCTCTCTCAGAAAGTGGCAAAACCCGTAGACTGAATTAGTCCACCTACCCCCAACAGTTTGTACCTTTGTCTCTTAAACGATTGAGCTGATTCCGCATGTTGCAAAAACAGGCTTACTCACTGAAGGCCTTTCGCGTTCATTCTCCAGACATGCCAATAATAGTGATGACGATTTCACCTTAACCCATAACTCACGTTCTATGCGCAAAGTTTCTTCTATGGCCTGGACAGGTGTTAGCAGCTATTCAACCGTTAAACAAAATCGAATCGGTCAAACTAAATAAACGTATTAAGTCTTGTAATGCACTCGACGTATTAGTACGTCATGACAGTTCTTACACGGGTCGTCCTTGACCGGCATAAACATAATCTGCTCGCACTCGCGTTATAAGCAATAATAGGTAGGATTTCGGAGACATGGCACCCAGCAACGTTATAAGGGATACGGTCGCTCAGTGGGTTTAATAGGCCATATACTTACTGTACACCTGTTCGCCATACACAACATATGTGGGATATACCCAGTACCACAGGGCCGAGCTATATTTTGCTATATTTTTATAGTGGCCATAGATCTACAATTGTATATCGTTCAAGTGTGCGTTTTACTCGGTGTATGATATTTTCTAAATATTTCGGTATGCATGATATTTTGCAAGTGTTAACCTCCAATCCATCCTGCGTTTTCTCATTGATTTCTTTCATCTTTGGCAATCGCTCAACTGTGCCATTAAATAATCTGACTAACGTCATCAGATGTCTCAATATCTGGTGGACCTTTCACGAGTCTGTGCTACGAAAGGATATTGCCGTACGAATACCCAGATATTGGCCGAAACGAGCGTGGTGAATGGCGATATCTGTCGGGCAAACAGGCCGTACAATACACCTACTGCACGTAAGCATCTACTGAGAACATCAATGCAAAGCAGCAGACGATATGGTTTATCTATGTTGCTCCTTTATGGTAGACTACTCGCGCGGTTTGCCTATTTTTTGTTTTATCAAACATATTTACTGTCGTAGTTTTGATTTTTATTAAGCTTCGGCTCACAGAAACGGCGTTTTCCCATCATTCCCACTATGAACAAGCGTAGTGCTTTCTTGTCTATTCTGAACTCATTGTTGAAGTCGCAGAATACGATACAAACCTGAACTTGCACAGCAGCCTGTGAAAACATTGAATTTACGGAATCTAAATCGACTACGATTCTTATTACGTGAACGCTATGCTGACTATATCGCATCGCGCGTATGAAGTTGGCTCAGATGTTATGCAAACATCATCGTCGTCCACCGGTGCAAACCCGTATATGTTTAATGGTCTTGTCAGACCTGTTGTAATAATTTTGCATATACCTATTGCGATGGATCACCCGCACTAATGCAGGTCAAAAGCGCCTTACTACCTTGCGTCTTATTTCTTAGACTTATTGGATCAAATTAAATTTTCGTTTCTAACCTGCAGTCAATACCATGATTAGCGTTACGTCTGTCCATCCATATAGCGCTACCGCGTATATCATTATATATAATCCAAAAGCAGTTGTTTTGGCGTCTGATATAAGTGAAGCATTGGTATCCAGATAACAAGCCTTATGCAATGGAAGCTCATAGTCGATGCAATAATTTTTCGCGTAGCTGCTTTTCAAAGCTAACATACTTCAAAATCTGAAGTTTTGAACTGCTAGTCTATTTCGAGTCATATAATTTTTAAATAATATAGATTTAAATAAATAAATAAAATAAAAAAAAAACTAAATAAATAAATATTTAAATAATATAAAAAGTCATTTCATCAATACTTAACCATTTGTAAGCGAGTCAACGAGGTAGCCAGGTACATTGGATGCAGCGTCTGTTGTTGGTCGTCTAAATCAACAGGTTTCGTCATTGGCAAGCTTTGTTTTGCTTATAGTTGAACACGAAGAACTCCCGCAGTGCGGACCACCTTTTTCATTTCAAGACATGGCGCCTATTTTTTGGATCAAACTTGCTGTAATGCGCCTTATGGGTTACGGTCAATTATAACAAGAGGACAAGTATATCGACTAAATGTTGCACCCGCCTGACCAAGTGTGATGCGATCAGTTTCGCCACAAAGGCAGCGTATCCGTTCTGCAATTTCAAAAGTGGCACCCACTCAAAATTAATTTATTCCTATATTAAAGACGATATTTGATATGCAAATAATATACGCGTGCTTTTCCCAAGTAATTTCTTTGTTTGATCAACCTAACAAGCAATAATTTTTTGTTGATTTGCAGAAACGAGGGTGGCGCGTGCTCTGCGTATGTTATTCTGGACTCACCCCATGATATGACCAAGTGTGTGCAGAAATTCGGTTTTGCGCCAATGGTGGTTTTCGACCAGAAAACGCAAAAATTCGCCAACGAACGCATTCTGGTGCCGTGCGGTTGTCAATGCCAATACGGCCGGGGCTGAACAAAGCCGGTGCAACGGACAGTTTTAGGACCAGCGTCTAAAAACAGCTAACAATTATTGAAACGAAGCGTGCATCAATAAACGCATCGTTCGTAAAACCTAAAAATTCGTGTCTAATAGGTTGAGGAATTAGCTTTCTTTTCTTTCCGTACGAATATTTTTATCCTATAAATAGCATTTGCTGACATTATCATTTGAATACAAGACAAACCATCATTTCGCTGGCGGGTTGGCCTTGCAGGTTGGCGCATGTATGTCGGTATCACTGCTCTGACCTGAACAATATTAAAACTTCCCTTTAAATTTTTTTTAAAATCATTTTCAAATAAAGCGTCGGAAAAGCATTCGATTTCGTCCTGCTATGTCCCGTATTATTCAACATTTGAAAATAGTTTCTGGCAAAGGAAGCTTCAGACGGCAACACTGACTATATATGTCGCGCCCTCTGCGCCGATGTCAATGACTCGGAACTCCACCGTGCTCCGGAGCTTCTCTTTCCTGTTGAAGGTCGATCGTAAGGTACATAAACAGGCACGCATATATATATATATATATATATATACAAGATTGAATATATATACAAGATTGGTGTGACCCGACTTTGCTATTATAGCGAAAGACTCGGAGGTTTGATGTTGTCTCATCGCGCGTCCCATATTAGATACGCAAAGCACGTTGCCAACTGTACTGCAATGCAACAAGCAATGGTATGCTACGATGCACGCTCACCTGTCTTACGTTCTTTGCGGCCCTGACCAATAGCCTCATCGAAGCCGGAGGTCAACGGAGAATGCTTGCCACGTGCTGAAGTCAATCCAACCAATAAAGTCTAATCAAGCGCTGGTCAAGAAAGCTGAAAACAAGCTTCAAGGTCACTACGTTGCAAATCGTTATAGCTTGGTCAGTTTTATAACAGTTCAAAATTAACCACTGGCAAAGAGGCATACGCGCAACTTCAAATTTGTCAATATCTGCTCGCAAAATTTCTATAACATCTCTGGATCATCTTAGCAATAGCTGCAATGTTTTTTGATATATGTTATGCTAAAATCTGCAGGATATGTTTGTCTATTTAGCTGGCAGACCAGCGAATATTTCTCTTTAGTCTGCGACTGTTTAAAGAATGACAAGTCAATACGATTGTTGGCCATCTTGTGTATGAACTTTCACTCTCACTACACCCGGTTCAAATCGTGCGATATATTTACTTAACACGACGGTATATGTGCCTATAGCTTTGCCAATACTACTAATTATATTTACATGTATCGCTTGAACAGTATACTTAGATTCATTCGATAAATAGCTAGGATGTAAATGTGACAGCTTGCTACCTTTTCGAACAGTGGCCTTCGAACCTTCTGTGTAACTGGTACGATGTGTAACAGCATAACTTGGACGGCTGATGTATGTCCATTGCTATGCAACCATGGGTAGCAGATAACTAGCATATGGCTGATTTCACCATTTTTTTGCATGGATCTGTTGAAAAAAGTTTAACTGAACTCAGCCGACAGGTCGGCGTCACATCGTCTCGTTTGGACCGGTCTATTTTTGGCCGAGAAGTTGAGCAGCACTGCGCCTAGTCAACTCTTGAAAGGCCGACACTTCAATGAAGGCCTTCAAGGGCTGCAAGGGCCTCATCGATAAGTTCTGAAACGGCTCGAAAACATGATACTAATATTAATCATAATGAAGAAGAGCTGAAGATATTTGCTTATTCAGTATGCGTGATATAACTTTTGGTGGACGTCAGCGACATCGATGCTTTACTTTACATGATACTGTACATGTGTTAAGCAAATTTTTAATCAAATCGTAACGGTTCAGTCTATCATTAAGCAGGACCTGGGCCTTTTTCCGCCAATCAAATGTTTATAATACAAGGCTTTATACTAATTTTATTAAATACATACGAAAGGGAATTTATGGTCAGATGGTTAATTATACCCATTTTCAATAATGGACAACAAGCAACGTAATTCTCAAAAGAATGAGAATATGCAATTATGTATTTCGCATGGACCCTGAAGTTTTGCAGTTTATTTAAATTAGTAATGGCAATGTAAAAATAGATATGCTAGGTGTTATCGGTTATCCATTGTCAAGTGGCACCTTGATATCATTTTTCATGTGACATCTAATGTCTAGACTAATGTGTTATTCACATTTCTCTACGCCTATGGCAAGGTCCTTACCAAATATTTTGTTAGACTCGAGGCCTAATATGACAAGTCAGGGCCAACAAGCCTCAAAATAAAGTATTATTAAACTGATACAAATAGAATCTCCTGTCACTGCGTGACGTCGACGCTCGTCTAGACGCTAAACACGGACGAAAATGATAACCCGTTCGGGTTAGAAGGTTATAATTTAGCACCGTCCCAGTTCCTACATAGAGCAGCTAGCGTAAATTCTTGCCGTAATGAGGTTTAATCGAACAAGGGAAAACGCCGCTGTACAATAAAATAAAACCACGAGCCGTCTCTCATGCTATTGTTTTTCGACCAAACATACAAGCCGAAACCCATACTAGACCATCATTTATTGAAACATCATCACGTGAGAAGACTCCGTGAGAAAAGTCGAAACGGCGACAAGTTCGACAGGAGCGCTGATCCAACATTGTGTATTACTTATCATGTGGTTTAATGTGGTGACCCTTTTTCTGGAACCACTAGCTTGTGATAGCCAAAAAATAGGTGAAATTTGAGGAAGCGTTTTGCTATATTCGGCTTGAAACTGTGTCCCACGTCAATTCGAGCACGTGCGTTGAGTATTGTGTAACGAAGAGAAATGAGGGTGGTCATGGTTAAGATTTTGTAAACTGTTTACTATCATATTTAATGTCATACTCTTTGTAAAAAAACAGCCTCCTTCTACACTTAAAGTGTTTTCAGCGTAATGATAGAACCGACGAACGCAAAAAAGAAAAACGGTGAAGCGTTTCTGGCCCATGAAATTGCCTCTTTTAGATAATTGAAAAAAGTCCGCGATCATTGGTCTTAATTTTTTGGGGATGCGCTTTTTGAGAGTTATATATGTGCGCGATATGACGATGTTTACTCATGGAGGTAGATATTCTTGTGTGATGTCTCGAACAAAGTGGTAGTTATAGTTCGTTAAAATTTACTGTAATGTCATATTGAGTGTGTCCTTTAAATCTCAAATTATTCACGCGAAACCAATGAGCCTTTACAGAGGGCTTTAGGTGTATAATGGTGGCGTAATTCTCGGTTGAATATGGTATGCTTATGAGTGTTAGCAGTTCGTCCCGGTAGTCCAAAAGGAGGACGGGGAAAGAGTCGCCCTGTTATCATCTCCCCGGACGGTGTCAATGTCCTCGGCGGTTCCTGGGGCGAACCCGGATGGCGCTGCGTGGAAGAGGCCTAGAGAGTAAGCGAATGATTCATAATATTGCGTCACGAGTAAAATAACTCTCTACGATGCGAAAGTCAAGGCCACCAGGATTTCCCCTCACTCCCAAGGTCGCCCTTTCCACACGTGTTCCCACGATGGAAACATTAACCCTCTTCCCATTCCCAGCGACCCTTTCCTAAGCGGTTAAAGAACACTGCTTAAATAAGGCGACTACGCTAGGACCACTGGCACAGTGCGACCCTAGTGTCAGTCGCACCGAAAAGTGGTAAAGAAAGAACACTCGGAAAAATAACGGGCTGAAAGAGCTGTCCGTACTCGCCCACGTAAACAAGCGAGTGCTAATGCTCGAATCTGCAGTGCATAATAACACGCATCCCATAAAGGGGTGACTGGCAGTTACCTCGAGCGGCGACAACAGCTGTGCAAGGCACCGACTGACGAAAGCGACGAGCTACATCGACGTGTCGAACTTTGCTACGGCGAAGTCGCATGAGTCTCGACGTTAGTCCTTGAGGATTGGTGCACATTTGCTCGTTGCGAACATTGCTCGTGGCGGATTCGGCTCGGGTTCACGCGCTCGAGGTGGGCCCTTACCAACGTTCAAGCTGCATAGGTCTGGAGGGTTGGAGCGGCGGCGTACAGCCGCCGAACTCGACATCCGCTCGCAAACTGGGTCGCTCGCGGCAGCGGCGCAGAGCGTCGCGCCGAGGAAAGCGAGTCTGCCAGCGATTTTTCGGTGAGTGCATCCGAAAGTTGGAAGTGCCAGAGTCAGAGGTTGGGTTCGAATGAGCGAATGCGCATTACGTACTGCTGCAAATCTACAGGTGTCGTATGTCGAACGGATAGTGTACATACAAAGGAATTTGGTACGGGGTTTCGTTCTCATTGCCAACAAACAGGGAGAAAGGGGACGACGGAAGCATGAGATAGTACAGAAAAGTGTTGGACCTGTTAGTTTCGGTAGCCGGACTGTTCTTCTGCACTCGACAGTTGCGCTAGGATTCATTGTTGTTAGCATCGACCGTATTCATAGTATCATATCACATTAGTAGGAATTGCTTTGAGCATACAGTTTTTGTAGAAGAGATGTGAAGTAAGATTAATTGTTTTTACTAAAAAACCGAGAATTTGGTCTTATGTACCGTCACGTTTAGCTTCTGCATCGCCGCATGTTAAGCCTTCATAACGTATAGTTTCCTGTGTGATTCAGAAGATTGGCGCAGCCGAGGGTTCGTATGGAAGAATACCTCCAAATATAAATAAGATCACATAACATGCACATGTGGAATCCTCATGATATACGGCTTAAACTGATAGCGAGCTATATCTATAAAGCATTCTTCTGACTACGAGCGCTCCCGGTAGAATTTAGGATAAATTCGTTTCGCTCGTACCGAATAAGCATGCTCACGTATATACACAGTTCAGCTAATTCTCTCGATGCGATACACAAAAAACTATTTTAACCGTTCGCTGTCCGCGGTGGAAGTGATGACTGCTGCAGTGATTTCCTGAATCAGTTTTGGGTACAAGTAGAGCTTCCGGGTGTCAGTTAAGCGCATTAGAGTGTGTTACGATTCTGTGGCATTGGTATACACTCAGCTCGACTCAATATGAAGCGCATATGATCAACATATTGGTGTAACGAGTAGATAAAGCTACCGCATATATACCGAAATCGAGTACGGCTGAAATCGCTTTGAAGGCTTCACGCTATAGAGTTCGTTTACTACAATGTTGAAATCTAAATCGTACACGTGGCCTGCGTTGCTCTAACATTATTGACTTCAATAGTATTTGTAGAGGTCACATATGAGTTCGCTGAATACGTACCTCACTGTGGTTGAAATTGTTCATTGCCTTTCCTATATAGACTCTCCGTTTCACTGTCTATTGCGTACTGTGTGAGTAGTTTTCATAGAAGGAAGTGTATTTAAATGAACTCTACAGCGTTTCAGTATTGCGATTATGAAAATGTCTCTACGTGACCACTTTGAGTGTCACCCTTTTTGGAGCTCCTGATAGCATAATCCCTGTCTACGGTCGTAAGCAAGCTTCTAATCTCTAACTATATTAATAGTATACAGACACCAAACAAATAGCAGCGTTTTGTGACGTACATACGGGCTCTATGAAAAACGCGCTAAATATGACAGTTGCATAGAAAGCATACATGGCGTATGCGTATACTTTCGAGTGCCATCTATCGAAAAGTAATTAGTTATCGACATATCTTTACGTTATTGAAGCGATGTTCTACATAAAACATATACATTAAAAATGACCTAAGTAAATAAAGAACGCACATGTATATGCGCCTTAGAAAACGCCTAAGGAGGCGCAAAAACAAACATGCACAAATAAATAACCATAGATGCATTTATAAGTTTTTGTTTGTAGTAATTTTACTTGCGTCGTATGCAAACTCGGAAGGTGCGACATAGCAGAACAACCCTCGTAGACGGCTCTTTCAATGTCATTAGGTGGCAGGATAAAAGTTTGATGTTTATTTATGCCTCTAAGTTGACTTAGCTCTTCAGGCTTACCTCGCCGTTCCGAAAGTTTACACTTCGCACGCTATGGATGAAGGCCATCGGGCGCGGCTCGAAGTTTCTCGTGCCAATGGACCTAATGGCCTAGGCAGTCGCAAAAACCTGAGACTACCTCTATAGAGTCTTGCCCGTAGATGGGCTTCTTGTATGATGACCACGTGGTGTGCCCGAATGATTCGTTAAAGGAAATTCACAATATTTTGACGCTAATAGAAAGGGAAGAGACGGCTTTCTGTGCAGTTCGCCGTCGGCTTTTTTCAGTCGCTTGAACTGTTTTACAATGTAGACACGCTGTAAACACTTATCCTTCAGAAAAATTCGTTTCTCGGATAGTTTATTTCTCGGACTGTATAGCCCCTTCGCTATACAGTCCTTTAAGGCGGTAGATATTGTTCAATTAAGATTGTATGAACTCGGGCCAACATGTATTCCGTAGTAAGTGATCAGCCCGTGTTTAATATTTCCTTGATTGCCAAGTGACAAACGGTCACTTAACCTTTCATTGTATTATCGCGGCGATGGTTTGAACGGATAAAAACCTTGATGCAAGGCTGGAAACAGTAGTGTTCTACACACAATGGTGATCTACTGATTGCGCGTTTGAAGGGTTTTTACGCTGCATTCTTATTTTTATACGGTTAACTTCTGCACCCTGCGTTTCAAGCAGTGATACAACAGCAGTGCTCAGAAATGGTTTCGAAAAAAATGCAAATTTGTGCTAAAGAGTAATATAGAGTAGCAGACCTTTTCTATTTTTTTCTATATGGACCAACCACGGTTAAGTTTCGCAGAATGTGTGAGCTCTGGATCAAATGGTTAAAAGGCTCTTACTGTTGGTGACCATTTGAAGCCGATGGCAATCTGCGAGTAAGTCCACGCCATATGTATGCTCTTGAATATAAGTATTTTTGTGTTTTTCTATGATGAATAGCTGTATTCTGCGTAATTTATACTGTATTCCTTTTGTTTCTCAGTTATATGACTTGCACCGTATATTTGATAGCATCTCAGAAATAATAATAACAATATAATTTACGAAAGTTACGAAAATATGTTGGCTGTATTCTACTTTATGAACCGCCCATAGGATTTGCCTTTACCCAAACATATGCAACGACAGGTGCGACCTAATTTCGCGGTTGCCAAATGTGCGCCTGGCTTGTGGACTTAGCTGTTGCCAAAAAGTTTCATATCTTTAACGCTATTACCACGGATGGCACTTACCCAAGCGGCTGGCATATTTTTATACGATTGTGTTTACTTAAGGTGAACGTTTTACAGGAGCAGACTAGCGTACCCGCAGTAGCTAATGCTCAACACTGGCTGAGCATCGTGAAGTTGACTTGGTCGAGCGCGGTAAGAGTCACACAATGCATTTGCAACTAACTCGTTTACGGGCTTGCTTCATAAGCTTGTTTTCCATTTTTCCGAACTCTAGTTAAAACTTTTAGAAAATAATGAAAAAAGCGGGAAATATAGATGTTTTGTTTGCGTTAGCGCAGTCCGCCACAAAACTGCTCACGCCGTTCATGTTGTTTTGTGCAGTGTCAAAAAATGCAGCCCTTATGGAGGGATTCCATGGTGAGTGAGTAGGCAATAGTCAAATGAACTTGTCAAGGAAGTCAGCGAGCATCATTTAGAAAATGTGTAGCTTTTGTGAAGTCATAAAGGCCCATGCTGGTAGTTGTACTGTATATGTGTAGGCATATAAGATTGAATAATCGTAAAATCTGTGGCGACACTATGAACCTCCAATATTTACTCTTTAAACTCACAAGAAAATACAATGCACTGGATTTTGAAGCCCATTGACATTGTCATATCTAATTCGGTCTGTGATATACTTTGGTAACGACTAAGGCAAAATATGCCGCGAACTCAGAAATTTCAGTGGGTTATATCGGCAATACCAAGCTGCGTTCGGGGCACCCCCAGTAGCTACAGAACATTCATGCGCATGACGTCTTGTGCTCTCATACTCTAATAACATCTGAATCCGAGGTTATTTTCCATATACTGGCGATGACAGCTCGAGATATCCATCCGCATCATGGCTCCTTTTTAACTGCGTTGATAAGATATAATGACAAGATGTCTATGACCTGCCTGTTTAAACATTTGTTGTGCCTTCGAGATGGAGATCGTCCCGATTGGAACGCTATCCTCCGAAATCGTGTTCCTCGCATTGGGACGGGATAGCAATCACATCGGTGAGAGTTTGTAACCTAAGTACATGACATTAACATTTTACTCATTTTACTCATTTGTGTACTTCTTTCAGTGTCACAGCTTTATTTTAAACTCTCAAAGGCATACTTCGAGTGGAAAGGTCCTTGCGAGACCGAAAGGTTTGAAGCAGAACATATAGCTTTTTCTCAGCTGGTTGAGACGGAGGCCCCGTATGTGTTTAAGATAACAGTTGGGATGTCGGCCCCAAAGGGGCATCAAATCGAGCGGGTGAGTGCTGTCATGTGGGCTATAAGCTATCCCTCTGTGATATAAGCTAGCGTAGTGCCATAAAGGCGGCGTCAGCCTTTGCAACTCACGCTCAGTCTTCCTCAGAATTCTTCTGTTACAAAGGCAAACCGATTGTTTTCGAGACAAAACAATGTTTTTGCGCTATAACAGGGCGACTTCAAAGACCAATTCTATTCACCAAGTTGACAAAACTGGCAGTATGCTATACAAACCTAGAAAAGTTACGATGGTGATTTTCGCAATAGCGTAGTTATAACGTTAATACAGATGGCCAAAATGTATCGAGCCAAGAGCGTATTTGGGCCAAACATGTGACGATATATAAACTGCTAATACTGAACAAATATAATAATACCATCCTTGAACACAGGGAACTTCGGCGGTCAAAAACCGCAGAAACTTCAGTTCAATTTCCGTTCAAATCCAGTCCCACACCTCCCCTAGTAAAATGTTCGTCGGTTGTTGTCGACAGTTCATACCGAATCGAAACTCGGAACGAAATGTCCATAGTGGCTCTAAAAGCGAACTCATGTTTATTCGCTATTAGAGCCACAATTACTGCCTAGACATCTTCTGCTGGTTAACTAATGAAATGGTTCTATGGCGCGCTGTCATTCTGTCCCACACAGATGATGGTACGCTTGCGTCCCGTAGACAATTTCTTTCGAGTATTTTTGTAACTCTACAGCCGTCACCTCAAGGGGGTGCGGAACTAGCATACAAAATACGTTATTCTCATAAAGTCGGAAAATATTCAGCAGCTTTAATACCTGAGATTGGCGACTACTTCCGCGTATATTTCTTACGAGCTTCACGTGCTAATTATACGATAGAGCGTAAAATCCTTTCACTAGTCGCCAATGTTTTCGTTGGCATAATGAGCGGCTTGAGCAGAAACTTACGAGTAGTCAGACTTTATTGCTTCATCTGTGTTCTGCAGCTTAAGAAAACTCAGCTGTTTGCAGGCTCGTGGCATCATCTGTCTCTAGGAGATCCCACTTCTGCTCTACAATCTACACGATCTACAATGCAAGCTGGCATGCAAATTCAGGTGCCATTGTTATCATCGGTATGGAACTTTCGCTTGCTTGGGAACGCTCTCTCACTGGCGCCGAAGCGTGAAGTACAGCAATATGTATTTTACATGGTATTGGTTCTTCTTTTGCTGAGTCGGGGCAACGACTTTGCAGAGGCGATAAGTAACGACTGGATAATTCAAACAAAAAGACTGAGATGATTATTTTTTGCCAGGAGAACAAGTCAGCCTGAAACATCGACTAAATTGATGAAATATCTGAGCCATAATATAACTCAAGGGAAGTAGGACGACAGGCGTAGCGAAGATGGGCTGACGAATAGCTAATTTACACATTCGTACGCTTCGCTTAAGAAGAATAAGCCCTGTGTAAAAAAACGTGTAGCTTCACGCATTAATGGTGAAGGCGTTTAAGCTAAGACCTCTAAGCATTATGTGATCTGAGACACAATTTTACGTCTAACAGATTGTATTTGGTCTTATCAGCAGTGCTTCACTGGCCTGGCAGCTGAGTTGAAAACAATTGATGCTGCCTTTGACATTTCTACTTATTAACGTCGATGTTAGTAACAGGCTATTTTAAAGTTTCCATCCAGCGTCATTAACTCCGTAACACGGCTTCTTTACGTCGGATCCAATATCCGCCTCGCTACCCGCAATTCTCATGCGAGTGCGACTACAACTGATACGCGAGCGCAATCGTCAATCAGCCAGTCCCTCAATGCAGCCAAATAGCGGTAATACCTGTCATTTAAATTCGAATCTACGAAGGGCGGCGGATGGACTTGCGGATCAGGGCTTGTAGGATGATGGAAAGAAATTCGCCCCGGCCATGATCGAGAAGTATCTTCGGGCAGAACAATATTGAAAAATCGTCTACGCGCTCTTTGTTTTGCTTATTTGTTCAGCTTCGGTACTAATCGTATTACAGAGTTGCGTTGTGTTTACGTTCAGCAAGAGACTCCGCTGTGTTGGATATTGCCCGGGCTCTAGCGGTGACAATGAGAGAGAGGATCAGAATAAACGTGCCATCATGCATTTAACAGTGACCCAATGTCAACTCCCACTTGTCATAGCTTACGGTCGCTAGCGGATATCTGGCACGAAGTTTGTTACTAGGATCCAACGTTTCGAGGTGGCGTGCAAAAAGCGTTGAAGTTGAGATGATGCGAATACCGATGAAAGGTACAGTCGAGCACAGAAAGTTTGGCGTTCGCTCACGCTAGCTATTTCGAGGATGCCTATAAACATTGCTTTCGAAACATGCACGTGAAGCTTACGAGCTTGGGCGATCAACCAAGATGCTCCCGTCGAAGGCCGAATGTCGTTGGTAAGCTTTGAAAACGTCTTTGCCGCTCGGACAACGAAACGCCTCAGTACTAATGGCGATCGGTAACACACGCCAATGTAATCGTCGGGAATATTAACTGTTCCTTAGTCTACATACACCAAATCATTATGAGAACTCGTTTGGAGCTCTGACCTGATTGCATATTTTTCCGATGTTGTTGCAGATTTCGCTAGATAGTGCCTAGGAAACACCCCAATTTACAAATCACATTCATTTTCCGTTTGATAAGATTGTCTCTTTATTTAGGGAAGCATATTTCCTTGTCACAGTTTCCGACAATAATTACTTTGGACAACCAACATGTATCTCAAGAATTTCTCATCAACTTGCGAGTGTGGTTTTAAATTTTATACTTGAAAAGTGAAAGCCCTTAACCGGCTTTCTAAAATTTACTCTACATCGGTCAGAGTTTTTCGGCAAGAAGGGTTAACACAATGTGCCACCTTGTGCGTACAAAATGTAAAAATAAACAAGCATTTCTTCGTTAATTATGCTCACCTAGGCGTACAGAAACGTTTGATCTTGACGCTGCGTACGGAGAACACTTGCTTCCGTTTTTGCTCAAGAGTCTCTCAGTGCAGCTACTTCGTGCATAGACTTGGCTTTCTTTTCGCCCGCGAACGTGAAGTCCGCCTCGAGTTCTGCCGAGTGCAACGCATGAGCGGACGTCCTTCAGCTTCTGCAATGCCTGTATTCGCATTGAATTCAATTGGTCCGAACGAATGGGGCCTCTTAGGTAATCAGGCAAACAGCTCCGCGCGCCCACAGCACACAGAACTTCGTAGCCGGACAACGCTGTCTTTTCGCTGCGGGACCGGTCGTGGCCGCTCCGTCTTCAGGCATAGCCCAGTGAAGAACTTTGGGGGACTGCAAACGGACGCCGTGAACACTGTCGCACATGCGATGAGGTGTGGGCGTTGCTGCCATTTCCGATAGTGCTCCAGGAGCTGAAACAAGCGGGTCTCTGTGGGCCTTATGCAAATTACGCAAATGCGGGACGGTTGCGTGCGGCTGCAGTTGGTGCAAGTGTCCTGCCCTCCGTCGTCTTGTTTTCCTTGCCCGTTCCGCATCAAAAGCTATCAACAGCGGGTTCCCATAGCAATTCTTATTTTCTGTTTTTCTCCCGCTAGCGAAGAAGAAGACGAGAGAGAAGACCCAATCTGAATTTTTCTCTAGACCTGCGTCTTCCCTTTTATATTGAGCGTTGCTTTCAAGTTATCGCCTCTTTGTTCAGTATCGGGCAGGTGAAAATTGGCTAGTGCTTTGTAACTCAAGGAGAGCGCTCATTGAAATCTCATTGATTCTTCAGTCAACAAGTTGAATAACCTTGATACGACCTCTATATACGACGGTGTTTATTGAAGAAACAACAAATGCAGTTTGTGTATATAAACCTACAAAATAATGCAACAGTTATAGATTCTTAGCAGAGGTGATAGCTGCATTGCAAGCCTCTTACTTCTTCTTTGTTAGCAGCCTTTTTCCTTACTCCTATGCTTTTTTCCTATGCTCGTCACGATAAATTTATGTACCTTAATACCTTATGAAATATATTGGTTCTACTCCTGGTTAATACAAAGTACCGAGCGACTACTAGCCTATGACAAAGATATTGTCAGTACATTAAAATGCTGTGCTGGACACATTTTGTTCTATTGTTCTAGATATCTACAGGCTGCAAGTGCGTAAAATGCCGGAGGTATATTCTTAAGTTTTGAGTTCCTTCCTGCGATCACCACTGAGCAAATAGAGAGCCTATACTCGGCGGGGATGACGTGTGAAACCACAAACTACATAGTAGGAAAGGTATTTGCTCTTCCACCACAATGGCATCTGTTGTGCACAACGAGAATCTATAACAAGTGATCTGTTTTTTGCGAAGGTGCTAGCTTGTTCCTAGCTTGTGATGACTTTTGGTATGGCATTGACCGGTACTTTTGACATCTAACTGAACCAAAATCGTTCATAATATATTTTCATGAATTCGGCAGCGAACTTTTTTTTTCAAGGTAACTTTTTCTAGAGTTACAGAACACACGCGATATGCCTTTTCCATAAATCATCTAGATACAAGAATAGATTTACTATACGTATAGACGTATAAAAATAACAACCATAAGAAGATAACTTGACATGGGAAAATCAAGACTTCCAAATATAATTAATTTATTTCATTTGTCAAAGTACCCGTTTGAGCCAAACTTCGATAAAAGGGACAACAGATTTTGCAATGCAAATACTAGTCGAGTTCTGTTGATTTAGAAAGCTATTCCATACAATCCCAGTAACTGTGACAATATACAGATACTACATTTGTGAATTTGGCTTAAACAAAATCTCCTTTGCTAACCTTCAGCAAGGCGTTTGGCTAACGATCACGGTTATTTGTTTGGTAAAATTTTGTATTCACTTTGTAGGCACAACGGTGTCTGCCTTATGGCTATATTTCGCACGCAAGGCCTATTTCGTTTATCCATCCGCAATTATTGAACGTGGTGCTTATTTAGTCACACCTAAACATTGAAGCAAAATGGCGCCCTTATCGATTACCTGATTACAGTGAAGCATTCAACTGCCGCTCGTTATGGCCTCAGAGTGAATACCAGTCACAAGGTCCTTCTTCAATAGCCTTTCTTGCGCAAAATAGCTAACGGACAAGATTTCGTTATTGTACAACCCGTAAAAATAAACGCTATAAACACTTCCGTTGACAGTACACTGCCGTCATAGCGACAATAACTTTCAGTGTATTTCTATTTGGCTTTTCTTTGTCTTTTATTTGAATTTTTCTCGAGATGCGCGCCTCTAGTGAGAAATGGTAGTGCACATAGTTGCTTACACCCTCACATTATACACAGACCCTCGCTTCCACCTTCCTTGCATCCACCCTGGTTTCCGCCGACTTACATGTTAACGGCCTCCGTTTCCGAAGGGCTCTCAATGTTGTCCGGTGAAAGTTTTCTAATCATCCCTTCGAAGTGTCAATGCGCGGGACAGTATGGAAACATACAGTAATACCCATATAGCATAAGAAATAATCAAGAAATTCGCACATAGGATGCGGTGAACGTTTTTGAATACACGTTTCCTTCATAAAAACATTTCCATTACCCTTGTTGAGCTATTGATTCGTTTGAGTCTTCTACCCTATATCTGGCGGGTAGATACGAGTGACCTTCCTCACACGACATGCAATTTACTTCAAGCCTTGCATTTCACTTGAAAACACTACGGCGTGGTGGAGAGCTTATGCGCACACAGCAGCAATCTATCAGATATACGCATTATCTTACATATGATCATATCACAAAGTATTACCACGTTATTCCGTTTTTGTAACAGCATAGTAAATCACGAAAAAGAGATTTTTGAATGGCTTGCGGTGGCTAGGAAAAACATTATATAAGCTTCGCTAATTCTATACGAACCTTTTTGTTAAAGCGAGCTTCACCGTTGTAGGAGCCAAATTAACAGCTGCGTATTTGTGGAGAGAGGTGGGCCGTTTGTTAGAATTGGGATAAGTATACGTCGCTGCGTCTCCTTACGCTGGCCTTGCATTAGAAAAGTCTTCGTCTGTTACGTTTTATCATTATCATACATATCACGTAGTCGATAAATAGTCTGTGCGTGTAACGTATGCAAAAACATTTCTCTTAGATCTGTCTGAGACTCCAAGGAAAATAATAAAATGCTACAATTTATTTCATTCAAGGTACGCGAGTAATAGGGCCATTGTCTTGTTGAAACTTATCCTAAAGAATGACAAGTTTAGAGAACATACAACCCTCTCTCTGCGGCCGTCGACGGGAAGCTGAGTAAGACACAAGATAAAAATTATATTGTGGGACAATGGTTTTTTCAAGTGGGAATTTCCCTTTGGTTCAGGTCAATTCCTTCCACTTTGCCTTAATATCAAATGTGAGTAATTTGATATCGTAGATCGAAATCGAGAGGATAAGTAGTGTGTCGCTTATGTATTTACTTGCGGCCGCAAAAAAGCACCTTTCGAAAAGGGATCGAAACGTTTATCACAACCTTGGCAGGTGGTCACCGAGACACAGTTCTTTTGTAGAATTAGACAGAGATGTCGGTGCAGTACTTACGTATGCCGATGAAGAGATGGGTGAAAAATGGTTCTCGCTTTTATTCTGCATTTTTTAAGGCTACAGTGGGTGCCTTGATCATTTTATTTTGCTGCTTAGCTGCCATTCTCATATTTTGCGAAATTTTTATAGTGTTGAAAAATATTGAAAAATATATATATGCACTAATGTTTTTAAACAACTGTATTATTACTAACGATTTATTAACCCTTAATTAAAGCAAAATACATAAAAATAAACGGTAAGCATCGCCTTTATATTTCAAATAAACATTTACATGCCTTTGTTTCGTACTCTGATTACAATCAGGTCCAAAACTTTTGAATATAATGCAAATACATCTTCATTATAAAAAGCAAAAGAGATTAAACCCTTAACACATTTTTCGATCAGCCATTAAGTTTGCATTACTAATGTTTAAACAAGGTTAAAAAAGTTTCATGCAGGCTATTTGACTATCTAAAACAAGTCATGCCTTATCTACCAATACAGCCTTATTCTTTCACTCAGTCTGGATGCAACCTTCCAACCGATGCTTACTGTGTCGATACATGCTTAGTTTTGCGGCATTTGTCAGATTTCTGCTTACTAGTCTCTTGGATCGCTAAGGTTGGAATCAGTAAAAAATAAATTAATTGTACAGATGTTTTCTTGGCAATTGAACCAATTGCCGATGACTGTGGAACATCGAAGCGCCACTTGCTCTGTAGTAAGTTCACGGCTAAGTTTTATATATGAATAATACTCAGCCTCTCCTGAGTTGTTCATATGATCGTGGGAGTCATATGCTGATCGGTGCTGGTTCGCGCTCTACGACATTCTTCCACTTCGGCTAAGATGCGATGCACCCCTTCCCAATCGGTGTGCGCAGCCTCATAGAGTTTGGCCTGGACAAACAAGAGATTTGAGCCTTTTGAACGTAGTGTCAACACTGTACAATGAATTAGAATCTGCGTCTCGTGACGCGAAAAGCTAGACCCGGACAGCGTTTATGCAAGTCTAATATCGCCTACTGCACTGCCGTAACTTTCAAGCAGGCGTGGTACAAATGTCTATAAATGAAGTTCAAGGACAAGTAGCGTGATGTCTTGTGATTGAATAGTCGATTCCCGTAAACAACCTTTTTGGAAAATTTCTTAGTTAACTTTTT
>MNPL01032475.1:0-10496 GCA_002081605.1 Tropilaelaps mercedesae | reverse complement strand
AGAAGAAGACGCTCAAAGCCGCCTCCTACTTGACTTATTATTAAAATGACAATTCTACAATTTGAAGAAAATCGCTTCTTATTGGCAAATTAGACAATGATTAGTTGATTAAATTTCCGTAAGCAGAATTATTTTACCGGGTTTCACAGGGTTTGTTTGTAGTGACTGTAGAAATATGGTTCTACCCACTGGACTTTCTGTATTGCTCCCCGTTGGCTGTTTGGATGCTGCTATAGAAGCCATATGGTGCTTTCGACTCAGTGCGTTTTTTGGGTTTATAGGTTATTTGCAAAAAGAAGTATTTCTTGCTTTTTCCTGCTTGACTGATAGATAAAAAGGCTTTTACTTCGTTATGATACTATATTGTGCTTGTTGCAAGTAAACGCCTTCCGAGGCGTTCCGCCCGTCCCGCGTACGCTAACTATTATTATTATAGGCGTAAGCTAACTATTGCCGTTACCCGGTTGTGTCACCAACGGCAAAACACGAGAGCAATCGGTGAAACTATTAGTTCGAACTGCAAGTTATTCTTTAAGCGGTTCATTGACTTCTTTAATATTACAGTTATCCTACGATGATAAACGTTTTTTGGGTTACTGATGTCCGAACTTGATCTGAAACTAAGATAGGCACTTAGGCATAACAAATGCTCCCTCCTGTTAGAGTACATGTGTATGCACAATGGGATGTTTCATTTATTGAATAACCTAATAATTAGGCAGTCGAGACTAATTATTAGTGTATTCAATTCTATCCTCGACGTGACTACTAATTGGTCGTTTTTTTGCTCTCTACCGTATTTCAGAAAGATGCCAGTTCGAACAGACAGTCTACTATCGACAATTGCGGAGGCGTCAGCATCCGGTCCATGCGTGAAAGATCATTACAAGCTCGTTGTCATGGGAGCTTCTCGAGTGGGAAAATCGGCCATTATTCAGCAGTTTCTCTATAATCGTTATCCAGCTAAGTACGTGCCCACTGTTGAAGAGTTCCATTCAGGCGAATTTGACTTTAATGGTGAGTATTAAAATAAAATAAAAAAAATAGAGATTTTTCCTTGGCCTTATCGTGCTCTTCCTCGTGCTGTGGGGGTTTTGCGTTAGCCGTCTATCTAAAGTAGCGGCTGGCCAGGCACGTAGACGACCTTACTGATATCAGACACCATATTGATAGGCGCACAACACACTGCGTGAAGGGAGCGTGGAGAAAAGCAATACGTCCTCTCAATATTAGGTTATGAAGTGTAGTAATTGAACTAGAAGGAACTAGAGTGTGCTTGGCGCTCCGTCCAGTACTCCCTATAGCGCGTCGCAGATAATTAAGTATACCGGACTTCGGAAGAATAAGCCTGATAGGGTGTGCACTGCTATAGAAACTTGTTGCTAATGAAGAACAGCTACTGTGTACTAATCTCCAGATGATGGCGTCTAATAATGTATTGTTGAGTTTTGTCCCGAGTACGGCCGTGCTTGGTCCTATATAGCATTTCGATTCATTTGAATCACTTTTCTGACATGACTCGTAACATATGTGTGTCGCATGCCAATATAAAACTCGGCCATCATAAAATCAATGTGTATTAACGCAATATGCTTGTAACCGGCTGTAACCATTACACGGCTATGGCCTACAAGATCCGAGGGGAACCGCAGAGCCGCAAACGGGATCAATGTATCGAATCCAATAGCACGTTAAGCCTAGTATAACCTTCTTCTGCTCTGACCGAAGATCCAGGTGACCCCTTTTTATAAGCCCAATGCACTCCTGTGCCGCCACCCACTAATAATGTTCAGATCTGTAACAATATTTAGCTCCTTAGTCTTACAAACGTTGTTCGTACGTACGACGCTGATTGGAAGCTTTTTATTGTTGGAGGTGTAAGAAAAATTGAAGGCAAAACGTTTGTGTCATTCGACGGCTCTTAGAGCTGCGCGAAAACAAGATGAGAGGATAGGTATCTTTACGCACTCGTCCGTCATCCTTTTTCTACACCAGGGTCTGGCTGAACTGCCGATCTAAAACCGAATGTGGCGCACGAAAGCGCAGAAGGTGTAAAGTTTATGGTTTGTACGCGGCTGTGTTTGAGAACGTGAGAGCGCATGCAAAGCCTGCCTATCGTAAACGGTAGTTGCGTCGCATTCACTACGTGTCATGGAAAAGTATAGTAAACAGTTTTGTCGATTCGTAAACATACTGCTGAAATTGTTCCTCACCACTGAATGAGGTACGCTTGGGCAGCCGAGACACATATCTGAGCTTTTAAGGTTTATCGGGAGAGCTTTCTCAAAATGTTTGTACAATGCATAATCGTCTCCGAGTTCACCGTTGACATTCAGAACGGCGCAATGGGCTCAGAATCGCAGGCATTAGACAAACGTGTGTCGCATGCGTATGAAACTTAGCAATCTTCAATTTGAATTGCTACCATGATGGAACGATCACCTTAGTAGCATCAGCCTTCGTTCTTTTAGCTGATAACTGCTCGAGTGACTTTTTTTCTTAACTAAATAATGCATGTCAGAAACGGGCCCTTTAGTTATTTTTGTGCTGTCAAGAACAGAGCCAACCACTAGGTGCAAAAGTTCAAATTTACTGAGCCAAGGTCGTTTGGATGAAGGTCTCATATAACGAGCGAAACCTTACACAAGAATAAACGCCATTGTTCGATTTCTACTATAAAAAGTTGTTCGAAATGAAATATCGATTTCTAAACGGCTCACGTTTTGCTCATTTATTTCGAGAAGCTTTTTAAACAATGAATCATCACATTCAAAGCACGTTTGAAATTCGTTGGAAGCTTGGCTTACGCTTCTAGCGGCGCACCACGAAAGGCGGACTTAGCGATTATGAAACTCATTTTTTATTTCTAAATTTGTTATTCGCACGTATATAGCTGCATCTCTCATATCTAGAAATAGTGGTTGCGCTCATGGCTATCATCTATGTTGTACATTGCCACAGATATGTACCGGATAATTCTAAGCAAAAAAGTTGGACTGCACTAGAAAAACTATCCTCTTTGACAAGCGTGTTATTACACTAAAGAGTGCAATGTCCTTTTGAGCTCCCTGAATTTATTCCCGTCTCCCGTTCTAGAACGAAGACAAGTTTCGAGCTCCCGTACCGTGAATGCGCCCTGCATCGTGCGGAGCAATAGACTATCATTAAAGATAGGCTAACTAACGACTGTTGGCGTTTGTTTGCAGGCGCTTCAATTACGCTGGACATCATCGATACATCAGGATCATACGAATTCCCCGCCATGAGACGCCTTTCGATCGAAAAAGGTTCGTCCAGACTCATTAAGGCATTCATAGCAACAACAATAACAACATTTTATTAAAGCAAGGTTGTTCATGTACGAATAGTCTGACCAACATAGATAAGTGGCAAGATGAAATCTTCTTAGTATAAGGAAACAGGATTTTCAGGTAAGCGAATCAGTTATTATCAAATGTCAATATCTATAATTTTGCATAGAGAGACAACTCCTATCCTTGGGCGATGTCATTCAAAGAATCGTAGATAAATACGCAGAGTTCGAGCATAAATGTTATTCTTATATGATGTCTCGACTAAGCCCAATATCCTACAGAACCAAATGCCAATTCTGCTATATGCAGGTTGTTATCCACTGTAGCGACGAGACATAGCTTGAAGATATGTAATATAATTACTTGCATAAAATGCGTTCAGTGCAAAGCTGCTGTAAAACTCGTTAGCCTTAAGTCACAGCCTCACTGCGGGAATGCAGGTTCCGCTGCAGTAAAGGTTAAACCTGACAAGGGATCGTAATAGAAGGACGCCTTCCTTGTCTAAGATGGGACTAAAGGAATGGAATAAAAAGGGCCATTAGCTTTGTTGTGTTCCGTCAGACAGCAGATAAATTTAAAATGCTCAAGCCAAATGCTAGATAGTCTTTGCAATCTCTCAAAGAAACGGTTACGAATTTAAGAAGCGAATACGGTGGTGGAAATACCGCTTTGCAGTAACGGTCTCGCTGCCGTGTGCAGGTTTTCTGTTTCTAGTCGCTTTAGCGGCAGCAATGCAAATCATGCCTCACAAATAGAATCAACCAAATCCGTTGGATTCTGTTTATGGGAGTACCTGTTTTTTTACCAAGAATATTTAATTCAAGGTTCAAATTTAAGCTGGACTTCGTGATACCGGCTGCGTTTCCTTAATCTAACTGCAAAGCAATGAGTTAATTTTAGCGAATGAAAAAATGATTCACGTTGAGGTAAACAGCGGTCCAGCAAACAACGATATCGCCTAAATAACTGATATCGAATGGAGACTTGGATAAATCTGGACGGCCGCAGTAAGCTAAATTTAAAATTCGCGAAGGCTAAAAATAGCGTATCATCTTCCCCACTTGCGTCGCCAAATACCCGATGACAGTTCTATGGATGAACACTAGTTCTTCGCCGTACGGGCTGGAATAGTGCAAGCGCGTCTTCTCTTTACATACAATCGGCAACCTGGGTTTCCAGGGCTTCCGTTTTCCACGGAGTAACAGCCCCGCGGGAAATCAGGACACATAAATGGACCAGCGGAAAAATAGCCAGCGCACATCCGGGGCTCTTTCTCTGCGATTCACTCGCATGCGAACGCCCACTTCTGTGTTTGACGTCATCGCATAGGATGGACCACACTTGAAGACCTTTCAGCTAAAGAGCGTATAACAACAAAGTTTGTCGTTTGCCCGATAAAGTTCTAACGCCGCGTATTCCGCGCATGTGTTGATGCGAAAGACACCTTTTAGTTTGTACCCGGGGGACCTTCGTCTTACCGCCTATAAATTTATAAGCCGCTACCACAGCTGATAAACAGCCTTAAAAAAAGTCGAACATGACAAATCCCTTCGTTGGACGCTGACTCATATCGCTACCTGTTCTGTCCTGCTAGATTAGGGGCACTCGATCTATATGCAGGCACTCATGTTGACCTGTACATATATATATATGTGTTTGTGTGTTGATTATGCATGCTTTTTATACCAGGTTTCTTTGGGCGATTCTGCGGCGTCTGCTCTGTACATCGAACCCTATGGTTTCAAGTGGGCCTTGCCTGAACAAAGAATCGGTGGTACACTGGACAGGACAGAACCACAGAAGGATGTGTTCGCGTTATGCAAACAAGAACGGAACTTGAACGACGACGATATACGATATGACCGAAACTCTGAATTTCGAACGCTACCTTGAGTCAAAGTAGACACATACATATGTATTCATTAAACAATGGGAGAAAAACATGGTTTCGAGTAGTGGTAGATGCGCTAGTGTTATGAAAATATAGAGGATCAAAACGAGTGTGTTCTTGAGTCTATCAACATGAACTTAAAAAATTCGCTTGAGCTTAGGACATTTATAAAGTGCGTTTGTTGTCCTATCTCGGCTGATTCGGGCCTCACTATGAACTTAGCGTTTTGTTGCACATGTAGAATTAGGAATTTCCAATGAACAACTTTTTTCTAATTGCCGCCTAGTTAACCGTTTATAAATGTCAATAAGACTAGACTATATTTTATTTCATTGCAAACAATGCTGTTTACGGCGATAACTTGACGCGACTGTCTGGAAACAGGTTTCTTATTAGCTAGAGGGCTGAGAAAAATCACGAAGCCTTCTTTATGGAGGCATGCTAACTCGTTTAAGCCGATTCGCCGATGGCCAACAAGACTTGCTATCTTCAAATTCAAAATCTCAAGATAACAATTCTACGTCAAACTAGCCGCAGTGTAGAAGAGATGAGTATATCTGGCTGTACTAGGTGCTCAAGTGCTCGCTTGTTGCCGAGAGCCATTACTCTACTGAAAATCACCGAGAGCAGAACGAACATTCCAAAGCCAAAGTTGAATCGGTTGAATTTTATGCATTGAAGACTTATATTTGTTTATTACATTGTTACTGTTGTTGTTGTGGTTTATTTAGTGCAGATACGAGTAGCAAGTACTTTTGACATTAACAACTATCAACTGGTGAAAGCCGTACCACTAATGTTGGATTATTACACAACAATGTACTATTTTCACATTTAGTCATTTACACCTATATAATTGCAACAACGGTTTGAATCATTTCGTCCTTTTTATTTGTGCTTTTTTTGTACGTTGTAACAGCGCATTTACGTGACTTCATTTAAACGCGTACATGCACAAATTTCTAGTTCATTTCGCATCGCTGAAGAATGTGGCTTCGCTGCACGTCTACAAATGCCTTTCTTGCCAACGGCAAGTCATCGTTAAGCCGGCAAACCTTAAACCGAGGCTTGCGACCGCAGCACTTGCGGCAGACATTCGCTTACGAGGCACGACTTACCGGTTCCGATTACTTGTTCACGCTGTTTCAGGTGACGCGTTCCTTCTTGTATTCTCTATAGATGATGCTGCATCGTTCGAGCAGGTGGTGCGCCTTCGCGACGAAATTTTCGCACACAACAACCGCCAACTCGAACGACGGTCAATTATCGTCGTGGCCAATAAAACCGAGTTGTCCAGCGAACGGTGGCGAGTCAAACGCGAAATTGCAGAAACCTTGGTGGCTATCGACTGGGAGTTGGGGTACGTTGAATGTTCTGCCAAGGAGGGTCGAGGAATTATCGAAATTTTCCGCCGTCTCATGCTGCAGTGCAACATACCCTACGAACTCAACGAACAAATCGTCGATAAGCAGCGGCGTAAATCTTTGCCCGTGTATAATACGCAGCCGTCGATGAAAGATAGAGCTCTACTCAAGCGGAATTCTTGCAATGTGTCATGATGCAATCCCGCTACTGCTCAGACCATACAAACACGAACGTTACAGTCAAAATCATAAATTTGAACATGTCTCCATACATATAAACGTATTGTAGAAAGTGGTTCAGTAAAGGATTTGGGACCGTGTCTTGCGAAACTGAACATTACAAGAATTAAGCTTTGCATTGTCCTGTCGAATTTGGCTCCAAAGGCTGTTTAATACGCTGACCACCAGCGGTTGTTTTCATTTCGAAGCGGTCCTAAACTCCGTGACTACACTAGGTCATTGTCCAATGTGGACGTTTCTGTAACAACGCCTCCGTTTATTATATTTATAAGCTTTTTGCAATCTCTAAACAAAAAAAAAACGAAAAATGAAGAAAAAACTATATCACGAGTACGATAAGAGCTCGTTGTTTGTGACAACAAACACTCAACTTTCAAGCATTAAGAGATGCCTAACTGTTGTCTCCTAGTGATGCCCGAGAGAAAGGCTACTTAATTTATAAAACTCCACATTTTCGTTTAGGCAATAACAACTGACAACAGGACCACGTTTTCGATTGTTTTACCCAAAAAGTTTTTCCTTGCCGTAAAAACAACCTGTTTTTTTGTGACAAATAAGTTACGTTTATTCCACGGAATTCACCAACGAACCTACTCGCCTTGTGCTATAACGCAGAACAACGAATACTTGAAAATGCCATTACCAGGTGAAGACCAGTTATAGACTGCATTCACACATATACGTATACAGCCGAATCATAATACGAACAGCGTGGAATATGAGGTATTTACCCACCATGGTACACAAAGTTCAATAATACTGCAAACAAATAAAGGACTGCACCACCACTAATAATTTAAACTGACAAAGAAGGTTATTAATGCTTTCGTGTATCAGTTGTAGTGTTATTCTATTATTTTTATTATTCTAATCATATTTTTGGCAACATTGTTAGGTCCAGTACGAGTGGTCTCTGAAAACGTGTACCGTGAAAAGTATAATGGTAAAACAGTGTGATGAAAGGGACCTGTTGAGTGTTTGCGATATTGCGTGTAGGCTGGCCTAGTGTTCATCCCTACAGCGAAAACCGCGCCTAACGCTGGCAAAACTCTATCCAAAACGCGATGAGACAGTGCCATCCACGGATGATTTGCGGGATCCCCCCTGCGTCTTAGGTGTTGACTATTTCGGAAAGACATGCATTCGATTTCATGCTCGGATTGTACTTGTGAGGTAGATTGACCGAGCGTTTTATGTAGGCCGACGGTAGGATACCGGTCTAATTGGTTATGATTACTGTAGACCCGTTGGGTTCTGAGTAAATTCTTTTTGTATTACGACTAAACAATGAAATTGGTAGTTGCAAGTTGAATATACATTTATGCAAGATGCTACCACTAATAATTAGTGATAACTACTTCAGTAAACAAAAACTACCACCCCACCTCAACGACTTGTTCGTAGTTAGGTATTAATTGGCTGTCGATTCATGGTGCTTGAGCTGTATAAATAATGTTTTAATAAAGGATTGTCGTTCATTTAAGGTAGACAATGTCTTCATTTATGAATGAGTTTCAGAATAAACATCGCCGTCAATTGTCGGTAAGCTCGTGTATTGAAGCCCACAACAGCAGTAGCAGCCATTTTAAAATCAGCTCTTCGTATTCGACACCAGTGATCCCTCGATAGCATAATCGCCTATAGTATTATCTACTGGTTCACAGTGGTAAACTATTCAACAGGTCGTTGATTATTTAGTTTTCATGCGGTTTGATAATTTTGGTAGTCATTAATCATTTCCTTGCTTTGAGCAGTGCTATAACGGTGAATCGATACGTGTTTTGTGATTACAAAACTACGTAATGCCGATGAATAATCACGTTGGGTCAGTGTCGTTTGTAAATAGGCCTTATGCATTATCATTTCGAACAAGGCGTAAGGCACTCGTTAAGATGTTGATTAGTGAAGCAGATGTTGCTTGTTTACCCCGATGAGAAAAAAATTAGGAAAATTTTTCACGAAAAACAGATCTCTCTCTCAAAAAGTCCGCTCTTCATTGCAACCGATTAGCTTTCATCGTCAAAACCCAAAGCACTGCTGGGAAAAAACTCGGAGGTCGCCTAGAACACCTGGAGAATATCACTCCCGGCTGTCACTAGAGAATCAATATCCTTGGCAGTCATTGACCAAACGAAAAACTGAAAAAGTGACTTTATTGAACTCTTGGGAGATGTGCGAGAAAGAATGGCCCGTCAGAAACTGTAAATCGGTATATATAGATATATATTTGTTCATTCGCAATTTTTTTACTATGTTACAGTAGAATAGTGCTGTATCAAGAAGATCAGCAAAGCCAGACTGAAAAACACTATAATTTCATGCAAATCATATAACAACTCAAATAAAGAATAATAGGAAATTTCCGATGCTAACAATACTGACAATCATAGCATTCATAATTGGCAGAGATGCCACCACATGCCGCATGAGGTAAAATATAAGCTAATTCGTTTGAACTAGACTCAGTTCAACCTGGCTTGACTGGCAGTGAACAATATATGTATTTCTTAGTATTCTATCATTTTAAAAGCACAATTTTTGAAAGCAATCTTTCAAAAATTCTCACAAGAACACCCTTCATGGGTTATCTTGGTTCAATAATGATCCTGCTTTTTTCGCATTTCACTACCCAACTTTTGAAGTTAAAAGGAGCTTTGCTGACTCACGTACCCTCTCCGTAAGTGCCATGGTCACCTTCTCCCTAATGACAAGGACCTCATATTTGAAACAAAGCGTATCGCATCTATAGGGATTTTGAGCATATTTTATTACACTTTTCTCTATGACATCGATGTGCAAAGAATAACTCCTCTCAAAGCCATTGCTTCATGTACAGAGCATTTCGCACTTGCTGACTTGGTGTCTTGTTAGATAATCGTTCCACGATTCCACTGTCATTTGAAACGCTTAAGGCACCTCGCACGGTTGCCCCATCCCCTCTGTCAAACATTATCTCCGGTTTGGATCCGAAAATGTGTTCCTAACAAAGCCGTTTCTAATTGTCTTCTTCAAGCAAATAATGGATGACTTTTGTCAGATATAGTTTAACTCACTTCTGTTTCTTATTCATCTTCAAATCCAATTTTCTTTATTGTGCTCGAGGGCGTCAAAAGCCTCTCTGACGACACGATTTCTTCGGGAAGACTGCGCAGTCGTGTCTGTACTTTTATTCTTTACTTAATTTATTCATTTCGTTCTAGACCGTCTTATTAATTCTATTACCAATTATGACCACCTATCCCAATTGAAACTTCACTAGGCCAGTTCTTCTCATTTATGAATATTTGATGATTATTCATAATTAGCGGTCTATAGCATTTAAAAGCGGGCTATTCGATATTTTCTAAGCAGACAAGGGTTACGACTACGTTGTACATAGTTCTATCAATGCGTCGCGGCGCTTTTCTAAAGCCCAGAACAAACATTGCTAGTAATGAGCCCGCGCTAGGGCATACGAAAAGTGCATGGGAGTCATGTTATTCCTGGAGTGTGGCGCTCCGGGAATTCGTGTATGTCACGCAGTGCCGTTGTTGTTCAACTCCGCAGGATCTTGGCAAGGACGGAGGGTATAAGAACAGCACAATGTACCTTTGGGTGCCGCTAAAACTTCCAGCTGGAGCCTTTGATGCTTAAAGACAAGCTTATCCTGAGTGCATATATATATATATATATATATATATATATATA
>MNPL01032455.1:30935-45237 GCA_002081605.1 Tropilaelaps mercedesae | reverse complement strand
CACCACCACCACCACGTAAAGGGAGCCTCGCTACACGCTGATGGGGGCGGCAGATCTTCACCACCGTACCGCTGGGAGATATGATAGTGTGGCGAGGAGAAGACTTCTGCGGGCAGGAGCCTGAGGGGAACGAAGTCGAGGACGAGAACAGCAATCGCATGGACTCGCTGCAGGGCCCAGGCTTCGTGTACGCGAGGGAACAAAGTGCTGGTGGCCCCGTAAGTAAAGGCGGTCTAGGCCTTCGGGACGGGGCCTGCCAAAGGCGAGCTCCGCAGGTCGAGAAGAGCCGGGGGTGGAAGGGGGGGGTTCCGTGCGAAGCGGCCATAGCACTTGGTGGTGAGTAAATATACGATGCGTAACCACATTAACTTAGGTGGTGTGGCGGAAAGGGGTGAGGGTGCCGATGGCCACCCCCTAATCCTTTAGCGGGCGGGGGCTCGTTTCCTGCTCTGTAAACGGTTCCCTTAGTTACCTGTTATCTTCATTTCGAGGAATTCGCGCAGATATGTACTCGCCGCCGTACTGGGTCCACGAAGTTCTGGTACGGTAGAGTACGAAAGGGGACAGTTGTCGGTCGCGTAGTGAAGTGTAGAAAGTGAAGACGCCGTCTCGATTGTCGAAGGCCGATGATAGGTCATCAGGTACCGACCGCCTCGCATAAAACCGGCAAAGAGTTCGCTTGCATGAACAGTTCGATACAGCAAATTCGTGCACCTGTACGCCGGCGAGTGTCACAGCGAGAGCGTGAAATGCGCACTCGGTCAGCGAAATTAGAGAAACAGGAAATCGTTATTGTTATGAACGCGTGCTTCGTCGTGTTTTTCCACTCGATAGCGAGCCTCGATGTGAGGGCATTCGATTAGGTTCTATAGGATTAGGTTCGATAGGATGGGGGTGGGGGCTCGAGGTTTCATGTGTGTGGTCGATGATGCGCCAGACCAACGCGTCCGTGTCACGTAATGCCCTAAGCGTATTGCGCATGATTACTCGACTTAATTGCGCCACCGCCTGTGGCTGCACCCGACTTCACCTCACGACCTACGAGGAAGGAAGATCCCACCTGTGTGCGTGTGAGGCCCGCATTCACCCGCGCGCAATCTGGTGTTGAAGTCCTCATCCGGTCATTTGGCCGGTTCTTCTGTTGTTTGTGCGATTTACGCTGGCTTTGTGCATTGGCGGGTTGAGGCTGTTTTCGTGGGGTGAGTATGCGGCCCCCGTGGGAAATTTCGACTGGGGCTGGCAGACGTGTTCGTGCAGTTTCACTGACGGTTTAG
The DNA here is from genome assembly GCA_002081605.1 of Tropilaelaps mercedesae. Lineage (NCBI taxonomy): Eukaryota > Metazoa > Arthropoda > Arachnida > Mesostigmata > Laelapidae > Tropilaelaps > Tropilaelaps mercedesae. The sequence continues at coordinate 43,963 of MNPL01032455.1, read as the reverse complement.
ATACACCTGTTCCTAAACGCCGAGCAGCGTAAATGAGAGGGTCTGGATAACGACCCATTATTTACTCCATGATTCTAAGATTCGTTCAGTCGATCCTGTGGGGTATAATTGGAACAGGATCAGGAAGCAGCCCCCCGCGGATGGCGTTCAAGTAAGCTCTCGAGGATGTGCTCCTAACTCTACATTCAATATTGACCACTTATGTTCGTGTTTCTCCCGCTTTCCTTCTAGACTGAGAGTTTCGCCGTCGTTTTCTATCTCTCTCACGACTTCTCCGGTGGACGCTGTCGATCCGGAACTTGCTACCCACCTGACGACCTGCCGAGGTGCTTGAACGCCGGCCAGGCGACTCGGGTTTTTGTTGCCAACTGAAAAAGTTCAGAGACCCTCTCTACTTAACGGTGTGCGCCGATAGCTACTGGCCGGACCCCCGTCCAGGTGTCCTTTGCTCGGACACTTTTCAAGCGTCATAAGTTTCGGCTATTTTCCGCATCTAAGACGCCATTGCCGAAGTCGACAAAGTGCACAGCCGGCGGACACGCAACGGCTACGAGGTCGGACGTTATTGCGCGGAAGAGGGAGCGGCCCTGCCACATCTTGAACCGTCCCCAGCGTGAAGATCAATTGGCGTGAGGGGCTTCGAAGCGGGTGAAGAACGCGGTGACGTATTAGCTAGACGTGAGCTTTCTCTCTCAGAACAAAGCCGGGCCGGGAAAGTTACTTGCCATTGAAGGCGAGATTTTAGCCACGAACAAACACGGAACAAAAGTTCCGATAGTGCTCTACCTATGGAGCTGTTTCGTTGCCGCTAGAAAAGGGCGATGGCCTCCTTAGTTGAGTGCGTAGTGACGCGCCGAGGCATCGTTGGATTGTAGAGACAGATCCAGAAATCAACGAACAAAACGCATCGTGTAGCCAATCCTCACTGACTGCTAAATCTTCCATCCCGTTGGAAAGGCTGGTTCTTACGTCGATCTCGACATAACGCGAAGACCCCGTCAGCTACACTGGACCGATAGAAAACGAATTTCTTCTCCAATGTCTCGTTTCTTCTCTTGAGCAAAAGTTGAGCGTCAACCATCGACCACTATCGTGGATAATAAAAGGCCAAGCGGAGAAGCAAGTTATTTTGTCAAGAACTCGAAAAACAGGCTTTTCGATAGAGGTTAGTGCATATTTCGCACGGGCTCTGCGCTAAGTTAAGAAAACCGCGGTTGCTCCTTGTTTACTCGTTAATTAGGAAACAAACCCGTCTCAATGTCGAAGAAATGTTTTATTGTCACGCACGGACGGTTAGAGCCCAAGCAGGTCGAATCACTTTCCCGCCAGTTGTGGTACATGGTAACCTCTAGAAGGACTCAAGGAAGGGCAGCCGCATAGAGGTCACCCTTCGAGGCGCTCAAAAATCGAGAACACGAATGTCAGCCATTTTGCCATTAAACGTCAAATGCGTTTAGCTTCACCGACTGTCGCGTCCAGGATGACTCCGTGAAGGACGCTCGGTGAAGTCCGGTTGCGTTTTCCACCAAATGATCCGGGCCTGTGCTTTGCCTTGTGAGTACCTCGACGTTTCCTGCTTTCTGCTTGTCTACAGGGTACGTCTATTCTACGCTAAGTTTGCAGGACACTCGGACCGGTCTCGTTAGAGGAGCACCGCCGCCCGATTCGTTCGGTATTGTCCTGTTTTCTGCGTGACCCCGACGACCCACATGGGGGAGAGGATTTTCTAGCTGCTGTGACAATGTCGGCCAGCTCTGTTTGGCCTGCTGAAAGCGGATAGGCTCGGCTAGGCCCTCGTCGGCTTTCCGCTTCCATTCTCCGCGCACTTTTCCGGCATTCGTGAGCCCAGGCTCGCTTGGAAAGCCGCTCGAAACCCCACAGGCTACGCCACCTCGCTAATTGACGTTCGATGAAGCGAGCCCCGCGTGTCCGTGTGCGCTCCGACCCCCGTCGTGGCGGCGGCGGCGGCGGTGGCGGCGGAGGTCCGGCCGGGCACTCCGTTCCTCTCGGTGCTCCAGCATCCTGGGACCGCTTTGCGACTCTGCCCGCCACCGATGAAGCTTCAGTGTCCGCCACTCTACTTCGGATCCTGCGGGTTGGCTATACAGGCCGCATCCGACGGGGTGGGCAACGCGACGTCGTCGACTTCGTTCGTCGACTTCGTTCGCTCACTCAGCGGTTCTGTCACCCTAATCTGAGAGTAGTAGTTAACTGCGTGGCAAACACGGCGCGCAAAATCGTGGCCTGGCTCATGGCGGGTGGAGGAGTTAAACTGTGAGTCGACGCGAGGAACACGCGAGGAGGAGGAGGAGGCACGAAGAGCTGTGTCGAACGTATGAGACACGTTCGTGCGCAGGCGTGACCAGCTGTGCTGTGATAATCGTCTGAGCAGGGCAGCTCAACAAGTGAGATAGAACGCACTGATTGGGTAGCCTAGACCGATGTCAATAAAGTGGATTCCTCAAGTGAGATAAAGGAGACGATAAAGGTCACTTGGGTGGAGGAAGTCGCATTACAAAGTTGTCTCCGCCGCACTCATCGAGCTACATACACAGTAAAAAATACAGTAAAATTGCCACACACACACACACACACACACACACACAGAATGAGAGAGACAGAGAGGGAGACGTAGATATTTATATATCTACGTCTAGAGAAGAGGGGAACTTTGCGCTAGAGGATGGAAACGCTCGCAGCATTGGGGTCCCTTTAGGCGCTCTACGAGATGCGAAGATATCTCAGAGGTATCAGCAGCCGCTCTTCACTTAATTTGCCGACATGAAGACATGGTAACATGTAGCGATGAACCGGACATCGAACAAGTCCTTAACCGGTCAACGAACTGCGGTGAACAACGGCCTCATCCACTAACACCGCCTTCGCCCTGAATGAAGCTGAGAGCGGTTGACATAAAAGTGGCGACATAAAATTACGTGTATTTGTCGATGGCCCCAGCTGAAGCGTTTTCAGCAACGCCAAGACATTTCACTCAGTCGTGACTTTGATTGATTGACGATATGAACTGGCGCGCGTCGACACAAACACGATGACCTTCATAGGTAGGACAAGGGCACGTTCATGCAGTGAACGCAGGGCGACTCTACACGCAGTCACGTGCGCGTGCCGCCATCGGGAACTACGTGCCAGTTCTGAGCACGACCGACCGACCGACGATACGGACGAGCCGAACGCGACGATCCCAGCAGCCGTTCCAGCAGCTGAGGTTGCTACTTCCGTCCGCGGTCCGAGTGGCCGTCAGCGAGGAAGTTACGGGGCCGAATCGCCGCTCATAGGGATATCACGTGTGAATGACGAAAGCTGGATGAAGTGGCACAGATGAGGTGGGAAGTTTATATAGGAGCTTCATTAGAGCCCCCCCGTCGTCGGTGCGATAAACGAGCTCCAGCCTCGGCTAGGCCCCGCTGCTTACGGCCCGCGGCCTATGGAAGGGCCTGATGGTTTCGAGAGGCGGCCTGAGGATGAGGTTGTTGGCCGAAATAATAAAAAGGAGGTTCGCGAGACTTCTCTCTTCGACGTCATCCCTGAAGTCCCTCGTCCTGCGAAACCCCATCGAAGTCCGACGAGGACGCAGGATTGGGACTCCCGTCGGTGATGGCCCGCTTTGTTGAAAGTCAAGAATTAAACTAGACACGTACTCCTGGCATTTTCGGGCTTCGTCCACATTTTAGATAGGAGCGTAACTTCCTCATAGAGGAAACACCCCCGGCGAGTTCCATGTGCTACGATACGAGTACCCCAACTCGCCATGGCGGAACGGACTAACTTCATGGGTAATGGACGTTGTCTTCGATCTCCCGCGTCCCGTAGTCTCTCTGCCGAGGGTGGCGGCCCTCAACAGCCACTTCATCTCACCGGCGGCCAATCGGGTGGTGGTGGTGGGGGCGCACGGCGCAACGCATGACAGAGCGGCTTACCAACTCATTAGAGTAATTGACTGAAAGGATCTCGGAATGGACTTCGGCGTAAGGCGGGCAAATGTGGACGCCAAGAAAGAGCTCAGATGAGTCAGAGGGGTTGAGCTGTTGGTTCAGGGCTGTTGCAAGCGCGCGCGCGCGCACGCGTATGGCGTCTTCGTACGGCACAACACGGGCAAACGGTGGGCAAACGGTGGGCAAACGAGCGCTTTTGATTGACGTGATGCCGTAGGAGTAGCGATACGACGCATCGGAGAATATCCCATCCAAGGATCCGACGTCATGTTTAATGTCTATATATCATTTTCATCATATGGTTCGCTTCTCTTGGGAGCTGCGTCATGTTTAGTCGCATGTAGATCTACTTGGTCTAATCGGTTATCAGCTTGTCGAGCGATTCGTATTGCGATATTTGCCTAGCCCTAGACCTGTCTTCGTTTACAGGTCACTCGGCACTGCTGAGTGTCCACGTATCTCTGAATCTTCGCGCGTTTTCAGCCTCGACGTGCGATTCGGTTAGGGGAGACGCTGGAGCCTAGATTTCCTCTGCGCGACGATACACTCGCGCGAGGGTCCTACCTTCCTTGGGACGACCGAAACGAAGAGTCGTAGCTCCGAGCCTTTTTGTGTACCCCTCGACGAGAGGACATGAAGAGGACGACTCGTTGTCCTGTGCGATTCGCATTGATTACCGCCTCTCGCGTCGGGTGATGACGAGACCTTCTATGGCAGCCGTTGCATTGCGACTGAAGTCTGCTGCTAAAAACAAGGATACGTAGATAACTCATCGTCTACGTTGTTGGTGCAAAGCGTTCGCCTCGATATAGGACAACGCAGCCTGGCGCTCTGCTAACCGGCGAAACTGGCGACGCTATCTCAGCCGCAGAGAGTTGTAGGCCTGATACGACGACGCGATGGGTACATCTCCTTCCCTCGGACATCGCTCGCGACCATCTGAAGCGTCTCACTATTGAGTATGACATCGGCTTTCGACGAGCTGGTGAGGAACGTGAGTCCTCAGCCGGCGCAGCTTCGCAGCCTCCCGCTGTCGGCCAATGAGGGCGGCGACTCCTGAGGATCAGATCCGAAAGTCTTCCACTTTCTCGAAGTTCTCTCGGACTGGTCGACATCGGTCCCATTGTCTGCAAATGAGAGCAGTTCTTGTTGCGACGAGGTGCGCCTTTATCAGGAGGACCGGGTTCGTATTGAGGTTCGGAGGAAAACCAGAGCGTCGCGCCATTGCGCTGGCACTATGATAAGAGGGATAACGGGGAACACAGGTGAAAGCCCGCGACGGGACAATCGTCAAGGGGAGTTATTTCTACGATTGTCAACTCGGTATCGGGTGCTGCCTAATTTCTGCGCTCCTCCGCACCAACTTCGGATGTCGCAACGCTACAAAAGCCGGTTAGGTAACCTAATGATCGTGAGCTTCGTTTGCTATGTACGATACACGTACCCCCTATGCCCAGAGGTTATCCTGGCCCAATGGGCATGTCGACCCCCGCCTCGTCCTGGGTGCGGCGTTCGTGCATATGGACACAGGTAAATCCGCTGTTTGCTTCGGTGAAGATGCGGCGAAGGCCCCCCCCGTTCGTGGCTCAGCGGAGTGAACGGATGCAGTGGTGGTGGTGCATTTACAGCCTTTTCCTGTCCTGATACTTGTACCCAAGTCTGTTCGGCAAGATTAAGTGTCATTTGGGCGTTCAACCACCCCCTCGCCGTCCTCGAACCTCAGGGGGCTGTCCCTGGCGTGCCGTCCGCACGGCATTTTTGGGGTCATCGCGGGGGCGTTGGGTGCGCTCTGGGAGTGTTCAGACCCCGATTCACTAAACAAGTCTTCAGACGAAACGACCTGGTACATTTAGACGACTGAGAGTGGAAGAATCTGGAATGGGAGCAAGAAGTGCGGGATGCCGGGCCGGTTCGGGGGTTCAGGGTCGCCGATCTTAATTAGCTGCTTCTCGTCCGGCCGAGCGGGTCCTAAAGTCGTGCTCAAAGGCCCTTCGAATCAAGGTGGGGCAAAAGCTCCTTTTAAACGGAGCTCATGTTCACTGGGGAGGGCGCAAAAGCACCTTCGAAGTTACCAAGTCATAAGGGCAGAGCGCAGATGTTCGAATAAAATGGAGAGGTATGATCAAATAGAAAAAAAAAGCCCGTTTTGAAGTTCTAGTGCCACAGATTCAATGAGATGCTATCCAGTGCCGTACTATAAAGGCACGACGAGATTGGTGGGGCCTTCGGCGGAAACCGATCCAAAGGCTGCACCCCAAAAACAGAAATCCGATGCTGATGCACCGCCAGCCTTGAATTCACGTAGTCTTGGGATGACGTCGGCAACGGCAAAATGAAATCTGTATAAATTTGCCAGCTATGTCAGGAATACGGTTTGCGATGGCAGTTCTGAGCCGAAACGCGTCAGTCGTCGTAACTCGGTAATTCGCTGGAACGTAGCCGCCTCTGTTTAGCGTTTTTCTGCGGGACAAACCTTCACAAAACCGAACTCCAGTACCGCCCATGACCCTTCTTCCGCACTCATGTGCGCAAAATTACCATGGATATATATCATCACAATAGTTGGCATGTTTTCATTGTTTAAACAGCTTCGGTCCCCTTTGGCCCTATGGGGCTGTACGTACTTCAAATGAAGTTCGTCTTTGGCAAATATATAGAACTTATCCTTCAGCAGCGGATAAGCATGCGATTGCCGTAAAGCAATGCTCGTCACGGGAATAATGTCGAACCTTGACGCAAGTAGTATCGGCTACTTGCCCCGGGGTTGGTTTCGGCCCCTAGGCAGGCTATTGTAAGCTTCCTAAGCTTCTTGTCGTCAAGCGCGCGACCGGTCCTTCAACCGGCAAAAAGACATCTGACATTGGCCAAGCCACTCCCAGGACAGACAGGTGAGCCTGGAAGCTACCTGGCTACCGTCAACATCCAAACATCTGGGAGCTTCCTCACTTCCGTGTAATAGCAACGTAAATATTTCACTCAGCTTTCACCTCTCTCCTCGACCGGCATCCCCATCGCTAAGAAGGTCATCATGATCTTCTCATCCTGTGAAGACAACGAGCTTCTCTAGTCTCGTATCGTTTGCTAGGCAACGTCCAACGGGGGAGCGGCGGCCAATTCATTGCAGAGCAGCTGCTCAACACCTGCTCGGCGACAGGCGCGACCAAGCGGCCAGTGCATAGGGAAGGAGGGCAATGCAGCACCCCTTGGAAAACGGCGACCACTACAGACCGAATTGTACACACAACCTGCTAATAATGAACAGCTTAAGCAGCGCTAAATTCCAGTGTGACTAAGCTCTTTTCTGCAGTATTTTCTTCAGTCACTACCCCACGACGATAATGCGACGTGACGGTACCAACTGGTGCTGTCTAACGGTCTGTCAAGCTTTAGGCGAGTTCGGGGGTTTCCGTGAGGCGTTTCGAAGGCAACGAACCGGCTTAGACGTCCTAGGTGGACATGTTCGTCATAGTTTATTGTGTAATCGAGTAGTTAGAGACTGAGATGCTAACTTGAACGGCAACTTCAGCAGGTCGAGATCACGAGAGGGTAGTTCGAGAGGGTAGGCAGAAAGCGACGAGCTGTGTTACGAGACCCTCGTACGTGTAGGCGAAAATGAATACGAATTTCCTTAGGACTGCCTCGCTACGGCCGATTCGACAGGTGGACGTTAAGACATAACCACGCCCACAATAACTTCACAAAGGCCTCACATAGTTCCTCATTTGGCATGGTATCTACGTCGAATCAGGCGATTATTATTATTATTAGTTATTAATGTCCACGCGACATCAGCTTCTGTCTGGAAGTCAGGCAACAACAAATCATCTATGAAAACACCACCGGCCGACCTTGCAAAGGTCAACTTCCGGATAGTCCCACCCCAAAACACTTTCGCTGTCGGTGCTTCACAGCTCACCTCAGTTCTATTCAATAGCAGTACTCCTATAAACAGGAGTTTCATGGAGACAGGATGTGCGGGATGTCAGATATTCGTTCGTGTGACCACTGTTATTAGTTGTGTGTTATTAGCAAATTTATCAGAAATAAACGTTGGCATGCTCCGGACAACGGACACTTTACGTCGTCCGGCGCGTCCTGGGCATACAACGTTAGGCATACAGCCCAACGTTACAGCTAACGAATTACATATTTGAGCTGAACACAAAGTGCTGGAACCACGAAGATTTTATTTACTCCAAAAATATGTTGGATATCCACGTCGGTGGAAAGGCGTCGGAATGATTCCTGTACGTTCCTTCGGATAGATTTGTCCACGCTTGCTTTAACCTGTCGCCGAATTTCAGTGTTGAATTCCTCATCGGCCGATGCTGGTACTAAGGAAAGGCACCACAAACTCACTGCGAGGAAAATGTACATAGCAATAAACGCATTGCGAGCAGAGAAAACGTATCACTACTGCCTGCACCGGTACCTCTCTGGTACGGGCGGCTTACACAAATGTATCGAATCTTGCGCTCGTAAGGTGAATCCAAATGCTTATTTATGGAATGCGCACCAATCAGGAAGACGTCATTGAATTCGTTGTCCTTGTTCTCAAATTCCCCTTCTCGGCCCCCGGGGCAAATTTCAGGCCGCTGGCGTTAGTGTACGGCCTCGTTCGCATCCAGGAACTCCACAGTCGCCACCGCCATCGATTGGATTGCCGAATCTCGATCCGCATCTGCGTCAGGGAAATATGACCCTCGGCGTCGCCATCGTCGGGGGCAATGGCATGGCCCCCAGCTGCGACTACACCGTGCCCCAACATCCCACGAGCAGCGGGTCCGGAGGCGGCCCTATCTACATGGTCGCCGGTGGAAACGGCATCGGTGGTGGAGGCCACAATTTGAACAATAACATTAACAATAATGCCGGCCTTGGCAATGGCTCGACGAGTTCGACGGCCACGATGGCCTCGCTGTTGCATCATCAACAACAACAACAGCAGGGACCCCAGCGGGTCGGTAGTTGCGCTGCAGTTGGTAAGTTTACAGAAACGTTTTCGTTACTTGCTGTCAAAAAGCCTCTTCATGATAATAGCGATAATCATTGTAGCACGAATAATCATAAATTGGAATTACTTTTCATGATGATTTTCACGTTTCTACGCCGGTTTTCGTTTAAATACGCGCATAGTCGTCTCGAGCAGGTACTCGTTTCGCTTCAGCTCGGCTCGGCTCGCTCGCTCGCGTAATGAAGTGCGTCATCATTAGTGGCTGTTCATTCTTAGACACGTTCATTATGACGAAGTGCTGCTAAAACGAAGACCCCATGCGCATCTGTCATGCCAGACTTAAATACCCTATCATGATTAGAAATAGGTTATAGAGCGATGATACATCTCGTGCACGCGCCGCGACGCGTAAGGAACGCAGCCAGCCGACGAGCGTGCGTTGTTCTTGTTGTGCTTGTTCGATGGTTATTCCGCTAGCCAGGTTGTGACATCGTTAACGTTGCACAATCTATAATGCTGATCGTTCAGGCCGGGGCGGCCATGAAAAGCCGCCATTTTTACCTCACTCATACGAATTATTCATCCACAAAGCGGCCAATTATTCCAACTCAGACGCCGTTCCATGGTCGGCCGTAGCTTCCGCCGTCGTCAGAACATTGTCCGCCTGTATCCGGCAGGGGCGTCTGATCGCGTCCTGGCGAGTTCATGTATTTCCAGCCCGTTGGCGCTGTTGTCGTTGTCGCCTAGAAGACGTCTACAACGCCGTAAATTAGATAAAATCCCCGACAGTCCCCGACGACTACGTCCATCTAAACTTCCATGGAATCTGTAGACTCAGCAGGGTGAGTGAGGCCCACTTCCTCTGTGGGGGTGAGGGGGTCTCTGGAAGAGCAGGGAGCCCGCGTGAGCCTCTGAGGGGTTGCGACTTGAGGTAGCGACGATGCGCCCATGTATTATTACCTCACATTGGAATATTTTATGCTAATGAACCCACGTAGGTACGAAGGACACGCGACGCTAGGCCGATAGCAGGCCCCGTTGCCGTTAATACCGGCTGCTTTGCCTGTTTGGCTCGTATCGGCCTATGTTGCTCTAGTGTCGGTGTGGGTTTTTGCTGCCCAAGCGCCTGCCCAACTCTGGCGTCCAACGCGCAAACGACGATGGACGAGGTGTCGAAATGAAGAGTCTGCATCTGCGTCTTCCCCCCCCGCTGTCGAACCACCCCGGTCACCCCTTGGGAACGGTCCGGAAGAATGGTGGTGAAGTCTTCTGCTGCTCCGTCTGCATTCGCTGAAAATCCGTGTCTGCCACGGGGCAAGCGTGTGCCCCCGTCCTCTTTATTTAGAGCCTGGCGTCTTAGTCAGACGTGTGACCTTCCGGGTGGAAATGTTTCCAGCACAAAGCATACATCGTGCAAAAGGCTACACTTGTTCGCCTGTAGCCGGAGAAGTCAACAAAATGGCAGCGCATTGTTTGAAGGCTCGTTCTCGTTCTGAGGATTTCGTTTGATTCGAATGTTGGCTTTATTAGACGGTGATATTGAATCAATTACGAGCAAGAGCAGATGATGTAGTAGGGATGTCGAACGATTTAGTGGTTCGCGCACTTGTTATGGTCAAATTTGTTTCGTTTTCGTCACCACAATCTGAGGCTTTTCGGCAGGGGGCCTTTTTTGGAAGATGTTGCCGGGGAAAGAGTGGAAGGGAAACAGTTTCTATAAAAAGCTCGTTCTAATAAAGCAGCTTATTGATCGTCGTGCTTAATTTACTGGCCACACATCTGTGGAGACTGCATCTGGCCAAACCTTAGTCGGGTTTCAAATCTACGATCTACAATATGTATGACCTAGCATACTAATTACAAGTAAACTTCATAAAAAAATTAATTTCCTACTATTATTGAAGATAGCATTTTATATATATATATATATATATATATATATATATAGTTTGCGGTAAAACAATATATTAGCCAGAAAGATAGAATTGCTTTCTGTTTGAAGATTGGGATAGTTTGGCGGCGGGCACTCAAGGTAAAATTTAATTGTCTTAGACCTACTTCGAATAGTTTTGGCGCTAAGTTGCGGAAAAATGAAAGTGCTAGGAATAGCTAGGCTGAGCCAAATCTGCTACAACCGTGCGATTCGGCGGAAATACATTTTCGCACATATTTGCTTTTCGATGTAGACGGTCAATCACAAGCGCTACCTCACTCGAGCACGCGAACCGATCATTATCACCAAAATAGTACCACAAACGAAGCCTACATTTTTCTGTTATATTGTTACAACACTGTACTACTAAGGGAAGTTTCATTAAAGGACAAGAACGTTTACAGATGGCCACATGGCACCATCAGATATTGGAGGTGCCTCGGGTTTGCCATCGCTCCGTCACGAGCGTTAACGACGGACCCCCCCTTGCGAAACTTCGCACCCGAAAGAGCGCTCAACCTAAGGCTGGACATGAGCGCATTTCGTGTTGCGCTTTTCCACTGTAGCGTATTGGCAGTCTGGGTCGACGTTCTTAGCGGCAGAAATTCTGTATCTACACTACGGCAACCCTTCTGCACTTCGGCTATCATGAACGACACGCCGGGTCGACAATCTCGTACGACCTGAACACGGGGCTCGGGTCTCGGAACTTTCGGAACCTCGCTAAGCTGGGCGGCTTAACCAGCCATCCCGATCAACGAATTTAGCTGAGTATTCCTGCGCTGGAGCGTGTGACGACGACGACGAAACAGCTCAGAGGGAATTTTTCTAATCGACACGATACTCCTTATTGGCAAGCGTACGCTTAGCGTCGTTTATAAAGTGTGGAGTTTGTTTTGGCTCGAGGACGTTCCAGGGTCGCTCTTGCTCCGTCCGGGATCTTCCAGACGACGAAGAGACGTCAGCAGACAGACCTATCTACCTAATTTACGTTGTTCGGACGAAAAACCATTGAACATTTAGCCAACAATTGGAGATGTCTCACTCATTCTAGATTCTCGACGAAATGCAGTTTCGTTGGTTCTAGCTGGATCGTTGGTTAGGCCGGCCACAGCCCTAGAGCATCTCGGTTCGACCTGATTCGATCGCCTGACCTATGGCCCGGTTTCCCTGAATAGCCAGCCGACCTTGCAACTGTCCGCAACGGAACCATCCCTATGATGAACCCGCCGTGGTTTAGCACGGACGGATTTTGACAACTCGGTCAATGAATTCGTGCCATCCGAATATACGACTTGGCAATTTTCTAATACGTCGGGGGAGCGACTGCCTTCGTATGTCATCGATTTACCCAACGAGTGCCCGATGGCACTCCTGATCGGCTACAGCGACCGACTGAGTAGGCCCGAACTGACTGTGCGAGTAGTTAATGTTTTTTTTTGTTAATAAATACGTTTTTCTGCCTTTTCTTGCAGCGACCCCCCCAGCCGGCGTCGGCTACGCGTTCTCCGGAGGGGACGTACGAAACTCGAGTTCGAGTCTCGACTCCGGAAGAGGCTCGAGCAGTTCCGGCTCGGAATCGTCTTCATTCACCTCGGCCACCGGCCACTCGGGCAACAGCAGCAGCAGCAGCAGCAACAACAACAGTGGCAACAATAACAACAATAACAATAATAACAAGGTATGTATTAGGCGAGAGGCCGGATCTTTGGCGGCGAGTGGCAGCAGAGCACACAGGGCCCCCCGTGTAGCCGTTAAAAGTTGTGGTGGCAATGCCCCCTGGAGCAGTCTGTCCACCGATGATTACACATGGGCACGCGAGCGGAGGGTCGGCCAACCACCCGAGAACGGGGGGCGGTAGACGAACACCCCCAACGAAGTGATGAGTCCACGTTGAACCATGACGGGCGGGCCATAAACCGTATATACAACAACGACCAGACTCGTACGACAGCCGCCCATAGCTTAATGCTCGTCTACTTATCTGCAGTTGTTGTTGTTGTTAGTCTGGTGTCTTCCGAGTCTAAAAAAGCGTCTGGCGAATCTACGCAGAGCGCAGGTACGAGTACGGACACATAACGGCACTGTCTGGATTGTTAAAGATTGGCAGACTTCCAGGGTGAGCGCTGCCAAACGCTTGGCAGGTTTATGGCCCTCTGGACGTAGTGTCCTGAACCTGATTTATAGA
>MNPL01032450.1:27895-39813 GCA_002081605.1 Tropilaelaps mercedesae | reverse complement strand
TATATATATATATATATATATATATATATATGGAATAAACAAATGAGCATTTCGTATCTTTTCCCGTCGCAACTGTACAGCGCAACGCGATAGATTTGTCTGGCGGCAAGGACGCGTGGATTGGTTTCTACACCTCAATCCGTCTGGGATCTTGGAAGCCCCTCGTAAATTTCGACATGAACACGACAGCATTTTACAAACCCTTGTCGGTGCCAGATTTCGTCCGAGAGATGTTTAAAGACGAGCGGTGCCTTCACCAAGGGCTGACCGACCAGCGTCGTGTCGCCCTGCAAAAGGAGCTGTTCGGCCTTCGGGTTACGCATCGCCACTTACAGCCTAACCGCACGCACAGAATTGAGCGGGTGAGTATGCGCGGCGCTAACCGAGAGACGTTTGAATACGAGGGCCAGCCTGTGACGGTGGCGGACTATTTCGCCCGGAAATACAATATTCGCCTGCAGTATCCGAATCTGCAGTGTATTGTTGAGCGCAAAGGCTGCATGATCCCCATGGAGCTATGTACGTTGGTCTCGGGACAGCATTGCCGGAAGAAGCTGTCTGAAATACAGACATCGACACTGATCAGGTCGACGGCCACCGATCCGACGGCTCGTTTCCAGAAAGTGATGGAAGCTGTTCAGAAAACGCGGCAGGCCAGCACGGCCTACCTCAACGAGTTTGGAATGAGCATTGATGGTACACCGGTAGGTTCACGTGTCTCTTGGAGATGGAATATAATAATAAGCATAATAGTTATAATATATATATATATATATATAATAATAATAATAATACTATTGTCCGCCCTCTTGGTTTTTCCATCATTAATACACATCTGGGGTGCTATTGAAGGTTGAGGTACCGGGTCGCGTTCTGCCTCCCCCCCGTCTCGAACTCGAGAGAGACACGACCGGACGACGACCCGAGGACGGCGTCTGGCGTACCAATCGGTTCAACAGACCAGTCGAACTGAAGAAATGGGCGTTCGTGCTCCATGGCGTCCAGCTACAAGTCTCGGCAATAATAGACACGCTTATGCGACAGGCAAGCGTCGCCGGTATGCAGCCAGCGCCGCCGGTCTACGTCCAATACTTTCCTCCGTAAGTTCCACGCACTCGATGGACGAGTCTGTCATCGCGCACAGTTTATCTGCATGCGACCGCTCAGCCTTCCCGCCAAGTTCGAGAAAGGCTCTAAAACCAATGCTTTTCGGCCTTCGCGACCTTGACGAGTTTCGGCCGTTTCTCCACGGGGAGCATTGGTAATATGCCAGGGTGACGCACAACTTTAACGGGTTTTGATTGCATATATAGGCCAGCCCCTTCGGGGTGACCAGGTACGCATCTCGCGTATGCTTCGTTGTCTACTTTATGACAGGATATATTGTAGTGAATCGAAGGCCTCCAGGCTCAGCTCCTTTTCTCCACTCGAATGTGGATTTGATGCGCCCGAAAGCTGTGGGAAATGCCGTTGCGAAGGCATCGCATGCTATATATGCGCAATCACTAATGCCCGTTTTAACCGTTCGCAGGAATATGTCGGAAAAACAAATGCTTCAGGCGGTGAAAAACACCGTCGATGTCGATATAACTGTTGTGGTCCTTGGCAGATCGACGAGTTACGCCGTCCTGAAGTCCGAAGCGGAAACGTCGGACTTAGAAATGCGAACGCAGTGCGTGAAAGAAGACAAGTTAAGGAAGAAGTTCAACAGTGAGTGTAACACACAGACGAACAGCGGGAGAATAGTTAAGATCAGTTGGTCCATATTATTATCAGTAGGAGCGTTTCGTGCAAATGCGTCGAGCACAGCTGCGTAAGTCTAGCAGAAGGTTCGCAGAGGATATACAGTTCGTGTTATGCAGGCAAAACTTTAAATTAAGAACGCCCCCGAAATTATTTGCGTTCGGCGTATCTGGATTATTCCACTAGGACGAACGCCAGTCAGCTCCGTCGATGACGCTCCGATAGCTAGACCTCTCCGTTTTTGGGGTAGCTCGCCTCAATTTGCGCTCAGCCATAAGGAAAGAGCGCAAATGTCAGTCTTTGAAATTATAAGCATTTTGCCTTTCAATTCTGTTCTTACGCTGGCACAACGAACAGTTCGTGCGAATCACTAAAGCGACGAATAACATTCGCGCGAAAACACGAATTTACATACAAATACGACAAGTGGCAAGCGTGACAACCACTATAGCCTCATGGACGTCATCTGCCGTAATCGTTCAGGCATCCACTGGGCGCCGTCGCCTTCACATATCCAGTAGTTGCTACCGCGATTTGACCCCATCCCCCCAGCGCACAATGTCAATCGGGCGGAGTTTATTAGCCCTCGACAACATTACGACGTAGTACCCGCATTACACCCCCTTTGCGTTCATGCGTCGGCGTTTTTTGTTGCAGATACGTTCGCCGACAATCTGCTGCTGAAAATGAACACTAAATGCGGCGGCTGGAACTGGCGATTGTACCCGCAGGACCGACCCGTTCAGCTGCAGAGCCCGTTCATGATCGTGGGAGCCGATGTCAACCATCCTGCGGTAGGCGATACCTCCACTCCGTCCATTGCCGCTATCGTCGCCTCCGTCGACTCCGGCCCGACCATGTATTACTGCGTCACCTCGGTTCAGATGAGGAGCAAGGATAAAAATCGCGTGGAGTACATCGTCGACCTCGAAAACATGTTCGGCGAGTGCCTTGACGCGTTCCAGCGGGGTACGAAGACGTTGCCGCGCATCATCTACATTTACCGCGACGGCGTCGCCGAGGCCCAGCTCGACGCTGTAAGTGCAAATAGGCAAAGACTATTGCAACTTACCTCTCTGAACACTCACCACCTTATCCGTTACCGCCACTCTTATGGCTTTCTTCACACAATCACCCCGCAATTCTCCGGTACGCATGCAATCTGTAGCTACCGTCTATAGATTATGTCCGCTTAACAGACTCCCAACGGCGCAGGTTTAGCTTTGCTTATGCTGACTGATTATCAAGGCGTTGCGTTCTTCGTGTGCTACAAGCGCGGACGATAGCAGCGCAAGAAAACGTCCGCTATTATAATTGTCGCTAAACTCCAATCTCGCCTAACATCCTTTCTCGTCAGGTACGATACCATGAGATAACGGCGCTGCGCGCGGCCTGCAAAAAAATCCGGCCTGACTACACGCCGCCAATGACCTTCATCGTGGTTCAAAAGCGTCACCATGTCCGCTTCAAGCCGAAGTTGAACAGTGAAGGCACTACCCGAATGAGGAATATTCCGGCCGGTGGGTAACCAGTGCATCGTCACACGCACATACGCACGCGTCGATTTCGCTCGCCATACATGAATTCCGTGCTCGCAATAGATTAAATGGATCGTGATATCTACGTTCAGCTCCCCGAAGTCGATTGGTCACCGGCAGTTTTATGCCGCGGGGGGGTTTCTTTAGCTGTAGTTATACTCGAGTTGGAACGTTTTTGGTTTGCTTTTTTCCCCGGTGCTGTTACGTGCTCTCTGCGCCTGCCGTTGTCTACGTCGAATGCGCCACAGGCACTGTTGTCAACAGCGGCATCGTTCATCCGGTTTTCTCGGATTTCTATCTGTGCTCGCATCAGGGCCCGATAGGCACATCGGTGCCGGCCCACTACCATATCGTCCACGATGATGCCAACCATAAGCAGACCGAAATCGAGAAGCTATCATACTTCCTTTGTTATACGTACGCCAGGTGCTCAAAGTAAGTGCGCTTCTCAATCCCTAAAACAAGTCATTTCATTCCTGACAAGCTCTATCGTTGAATAGATCACCGTGCACCCGGGGTAAATTGTCATTTTGTTCCCGCGGTCGATAACAATTTCAAATTGTCTCGTGTCTCCATTAGGTCAGTGTCAATACCGGCCCCCGCGTACTACGCCCACTTGGCCGCCACCCGAGCGAAAGAGTACATTAAAGGACAGCTGTACGGCGGCGATTCTAGCGCGTCGCTGTCCTCCGGCGACAGTTCACGCTTGCTCAAAGATTTCGCGGTGGCGCAACAAGTGTGCCAGTCGCTCAAAGGATCGATGTACTTCGTATAGACTTGCGCCCCGAGGAATGTCAACGGTGAAAACGCATCCAGAGGCAACATCTGATGTATTCTGTAGATTCTCGTTGCTTTCAGTGATGACAAACAGTGACAACCAGCGGTCGTTAGTTACAACGCCGGACGCTCTTTTCTGCACAGGCTCATCATCCAGCAGTCATCGTTTCCGGTTCACGATGTTTACCACTTCATCGAACTTTGCAAAACATAGCCTACAGACGGACGGCGGAACCAAACCTAAGAACTGCCAATCATCTACAAACATTTTTGCTCATCGTTTGAGTAGATCAACGAGTTCGTCGTTGAACTGCTCAGCGTAGTCAAGTTATCGGAGGGTTGTCGTTTGATCATCAAGCTGTTGTCATTTAGCTATTATGGAAAAAGTGGTTTTGTTGTGAAATTCACAAGCGTAACGGCAGTGAACATAATGAAACGAAAAACTATTTTTCAACATCAGTCGTCTGCAGATACATGCAGTGAGTCGTTCTACGAGACGTGTTCGCTCGTGTTCTCGGCAATGTTTCATCTGTTATTATCTAATATAAATGATATGTACAACAATGTTTACCGGGTCTCATTTCCTGTATTGTGTGCTTTTGTATGCTAGCAAAAAAAGCATAGGCCGTTAAAGATTATATTGTCTCGTTAGAAGAGCTCATTGAGACCAATGCGTATCCATGCTTTAAGACAGGGCCCAGGAACTGCGACAACTGCCTGAGAGTAAGCGAATACTTTCGCTAAATTTCGAGGTAAATTTCGAAGATCGTAAATATTTTTCTCGATACGCCAATGACTGCATAATGGGTAAAGTTCCGAGTCGGTGTCCCAAGAAAAGGCTGAAAGTACTTGTACTAAAAACGCAAATTTTGGAAAGTTTTGGATCTGTTCGCGGGTCGAAGGGAAGACAGTCGTCACTAGTAAACAGCGGTTCATTTGTGGAGCTTGAGAGTCAAAAGTACTCCCATAAACCTGGTGTTTCACCGTCATTTTTCTACTTGTCTACTACAATGTCTAATGTATTATAATGATAAAGCTCTGCGCACTCCGCATCTAAGCACAACTACTTACAAAATGGAAATAACACCGAATGCATATGGTACAAACTCGATTGCTTGGATAATATGCGGAAAAATGAATATATCCTATAATACATCTTAGGTATAAATCAACATGGTTCTACCAAGTGTCTACATCAACGCAACTAGTGGAAGCTATGCCAGACCAGGACACTGTTAGGGCATGACTTAAATTCGATTGTTTTAAAGCATTTGGCAGAGTAAACTATGATTGGCCGGGTGGACCTCAATACCCGGACGCGTTACATCACGAACTGACTATAGATTGTAGCTTTTAACCAAGTCAGGACGACCATATTATCTAGCGAAAAAGGAGCATATCTATACTGTGTCCGCCAAGGATAGCGTTCATAATTTCCCTCTCGAATTCGGCAATTTCGTACTTCCACTTTCCCCTAAATTGAAGATGGATGTATCGCAACGGCGCAATGGTAATTGCGGAATTTCTAGCGTTAGTCAAGTTGCTAAAGCGTCACTAAAACGAAGAAAACGCACCACGCGAGCACACATTGAAAGTAAGACCAATTGTTAGCTGTATGAGGGTTGACGTTTTCGCTGACCACGATGCGACTCAAGTATTTTCTGGTTACTTTACTGTCGAATGTTATTCTTAATGGATTTTTTCCAAACGCGTGATTATATCTAAATGGATACCTTCTAATACCACCTAGCTTACACCTAGGAAAACAAGTTTTGGACAATGTAAAGTTATAAAAAGTGATTTAGCATTTAGCCAATTCATCTCAGTCATTTTTCATGAGGCGGGCGGAGCGGTTCCAAAAATCGGACGTATTGCTGCTCTAATCATCTGTCTTTCTTTTCTAAGCCGAAGCTGTCATTATAACTCGCCTGTTGCTTTCTTTCTGCTCTCGTCGTACTTCATCCCGTTCTATTACCTCATTCTCGTAAGCCCCCTTACGGCCTTCTGCTTTCCTTCATAAAAAGGCATTTTCTTGGTGTCTCAGCAACATGCGCCTATCACAGCATCTAGAACGCGTTACTTGGCCCCGCCGTTCGACCTATTGATTTCAACACTCGCCGAATCGCCACTGCATCTCATCGCCTAAGCCGGTGCTGCACGCCAGTGGGGGACAGGGCCCGCGAATTTGTTATCGCGGACCCCCGTTCAGACGTTCAGATACACCCACGCAGACGCGTACACAAGCGGCCAAACGGCTGATTAAGCGGTCACCCAGACATCGTCGGTGCTGCGGTGACGCCGCGAAATTTCGAAGGACTTCGCGAAGTTCTGTGAAGGTTTAGCGCGAAGGCCCGCCCGTCTGAAATGCCCCGCCATTCAGTGGTTATGTGTCTCTTCGGCGCCTGCGCTCAAGCGGGTGTTCATCACTGAAATGGCGGACCTTTATCACAAAGTCTTCATAAATCTCTCTGCCATCCTCTCCCTTTTTCCCTACTTTCTTTCTTGTTCTATGTTTCAATATCGCTGACGGTAACAATCATCAAGTAGTTCAAGAAGAATCAAGTAGTTCGCAGGCTAAGAAAAAGTAATAGATGTCCTAAAGGACGTTTGAATTTCCTACGAAGCAGCTATGCAAGTTTGCACAAATGGACCGAGTAGGAAGTTGTGTCCATGTTATGACTTAGTACGAGTTGCTTAGCTGTGTGCCTAATCAACGAATTATTAAAATCATATGCATGGGAAGAGCTAAGATAACAACGCGTGTAATCATTGAAGGAGACAGTAGTTTAGCCCCTTACAACCTTCTTATCTGATACACGATGCGCATATTCGAAGGAGGTTTTCGTGTTTTGTCGTTGTTAGTAAGTCGAATGTTGATCACGTTGCAGACACCTGTTACATTCTTTACGAGTAGCTGACGACAAGTGTTGCAGTAACGAATGGACAACTCTCGCTCAGTGGAAGGGTGCTAATAGGTGATTGTATCGAAATTCCTGTTGGGTCTTGTATGAACCTCATCACCGAGCTTTATGTAGGTGAAATTATGTGAAAATTCATGCCTGTGTTTTGACGTATTGACCAAATGGAGTAGCTATTCAGAATATGCAGCTTCGGCAAAACTGGCGGCAAAAAAGTTGTAGCCGTCAGCCATATCAAGTGGTGAAATAAGGTTTACCTGCTTCGCTCAGGTAATGGAAGTTAAACGAAGTAACGAAGCTTTTCCTTATACAGCCGACCAGATAGATTGAGCAGAATAGCGTGCTCCGCGAGAAGAAGAGCAATCCTTCTTACGTATAAACTTTCAAGGCTTTGTTCCAAGTTCAATAAAGTAGATAATTTTTCCTCGCTCGTTGTGCACACGCTGAGATCAGGCATTAACTTGGTTCATTTCAATAATCTCCAAGGAAACGTGCCGAAGTGCACATTTCAAATTATTTGAAATTTCGGCTAATCGATTTTATTTGGCTATATAGGCTATTCGATATTAGTGTTGCATCGCCACGTAATATGTGTAATAATATTAGCGTACAATTGCAAATATATCTGCCATCTGTCTCTAACAAATTAGCCTATACGGTACCCATGTACAAGATAGAAGCTTAGCTGATGCCTTTTGATTCTCTTCGCTGGCGCAAGTAAAATAAAAGGGACGGGGAGTCTAGAGGCTACATACTGTACATCCATATATTGTAATCCCAGGAATACGAGCGCGCGTACTTAGGCATTGAAAATGTTTGTATTTCGCAACCGCAGTATTTCGATTGCGCGCGCGGGTCCATAGACGAGCCAAATGATCCTTGCGAGTAACTGCGCGGTTAAAATATAGTGTGTGTGCAGCAGACGACAAAATAAAAAAAAATGGTTCTCCGTGTTTGATAAAAGGCCAGAGCAGTCGACGTGGAAGGGGATGCTGAGTGGATAACCTGAACTCTGTGTGACTGGCGATACACCGGCGCTTTGAGGAGTGAAACAGTATGAGACTGGGAATGTATGCGCGTCTGTGCCGCCGGCTCGGTTGTCTTGAAGTCCGCACACAGTAGCATTCTAGTACTCGGACGTTGCTTACTCCTGCGTGAACACGTTTATTTTCGCTCTTCTATTCCGAAGTTTTCTAATAAAATTTATATATGAGTCGGAACGAGTAGGATTAAATCCTATATATATATATATATATATATATATGTAACTAAGTAGTCATATTGATTATGGGCTATAAGAACATAGAAACGCACGTATTAGGCGTATGACGTGTGCTAGTAGCCTAGTTTATTTCCCTAGCTATTGGGTAGTTTCGGTTTGCAGAATGTTCAATCGTATTGGAAGAACTGCTGAGTAACTGATGAGTTGTCTTAACGCTAAGTTGGAACCAGAACCAAAGTAGTAGCAGAACCAAAATGGCTCGCAAAAACAAAGGACGTGGAAAAAACAAGCAAGGTAAATATCTCATTGACACATGTGCAAATAATTAAATACCCAATGTACCATATAAGAGATAATGATAAAATTACAGGACGTATCACGATTAACGTCGACTATACCAGCCTGTCTGATGTGCATACGTGGCACGGAAACGTGATCATTGGCCTTTCGTCGAGTTACAGAACAAAAAAACCTGAGCCAGATTCATAGCCTTTCACGTAAAGAAATGAAATCGAATATTGAGCATTGACTAGGCGTTATAAATCCAACTAAAACTCAACAATAGCAACACATAGAACGATCTTTATAGACGATTTTATGCATCTATGTTTATGCGGCTACTCTTGCGCTGCAAGATGGTTGTAGGCCTATCTTTTCCTATTTGCTAAATCAGCATTGACAAAAAATAGACTTGATGGCCAGCGTGGATATGAATGGCAGACTGATTATCTAAACGAATACATAAATTCGTTACTGTATTAATGTTACGATGATCTGGCTCGTGTGAGAAAAAGTTTTGTTAATAGGCAGAATTTCAAGGCGGAATTATTATTTGCCTTACACGTTATGAACCCATAGCCTCTACAATCAACTTGCATCTAAAAAGCTGCAAACCATGCTTGCACCCGGATGTAGAAACTCAACAAACCATCTAAAAAGCTGCAGACCATGCTTGCACCCGGATGTAGAAACTCAACAAACGAAAGCTGCCCATGTGTTCTCATAATTTGTTGTCCATTTTTGATTACAGGTGCGACCCGACCAGCGGAGCCTACTCCAGCAGGCGATTATCCTGCCCTCCCTTCGCTAGGTGGGTTAATCATTGCCGTATGGTGTGTTTGTCACATTTCGTCTATTCTTTACAGTGCTGGCACAGTTGAATGTTAGTAAATATATACCGCCGTAAAAAGCGGTACCGTGGACGTTAAATGTTCACCGATGGTTAGCTTTCAAAAGAAAAAAAGGTATACCGCCGTTGCACATTCACATTGGAGTCCGTCTTACGAAGTGATACAAACAGCGGTACCGTGGACGTTAAATGTTGACTGAGAGTCAGCCCTAAAAAAAGAAAAAGATATATACCGCCGTTACACATTTACATTTTTGGGGTCCGTCTTACGAAGTAATGCAAAAAGCGGTACCGTGGACGTGAAATATTGACTAATGGTCAGTCCTGGAAAAAATGATACCACCGTTGCACATTTACATTTATGAGGTCAGTCTTATGAAGTATTGCAGAAAGCGGTACCGTGGATGTTAAATGTTGACTGATGGGCAGTCTTAAAAAGAAAAAAAATGATATATATCGACATTGCACATTTACATTTATGGGGTCCGTCTTACGAAGTAATGCAGAAGGCGGTACCGTAGACGTTAAATGTTGACTGATGGTCAGCCTTAAAAAAAGGGTATGTATCGCCGTTGCACATTTAATTTATGGGATCCGTCTTATGAAGTAATGCAGAAAGCGGTACCCTGGATGTTAAATATTGACTGGTGGTCAGTCCTAAAAAGAAAAAGTTATATATAGCCGTTGCAAATTTTCATTTACGGCGTCCGTCTTACGAAGTAATGCAGAAGGCGATACAGTAGACGTTAAATGTTAACTGATGGTCAGCTTTAAAAAAAAAGGTATGTATCGCCGTTGCACATTTACCTTTATGGGGTCCGTCTTATGAAGTAATGCAGAAAGCGGTACCGCGGATGTTAAATGTTGACTGGTGGTCAGTCCTAAAAAGAAAAAGTTATATATAGCCGTTGCACATTTACGTTTACGGGGTCCGTCTTATGAAGTAATGCAGAAAGCGGTACCGTGGACGTTAAATGTTGACCTATGGTCAGTTTTAAAAAAAGGTATATACTGCCGTTACACATTTACATTTATGGAGTCCGTCTTACGAAGTAATGCAAAGTGGTACTGTGGACGTTAAATGTTGACGGGTGGTCAGTCCTAAAAAGAAAGCTATATATAGCCGTTGCATATTTACAATTATGGGGTCCGTTTTATGAAGTAATGCAGAAGGCGGTACTGTAGACGTTAAATGTTGACTGATTGTCGGCATTAAAAAAGATATGTACCACCGTTGCACATTTACATTTATGGGGTCCGTCTTACGAAGTAATGCAAAAAGCGGTACTGTGGATGTCAAGTGTTGACTGGTGGTCAGTCCTAAAAAGAAAGTTATATATAGCCGTTGCACATTTACATTTATGGGGTCCGTCTTACGAAGTAATGCAGAAGGCGGTACCGTAGACGTTAAATGTTGACTGATGGTCAGCCTTAAAAAAAGGGTATGTATCGCCGTTGCACATTTACCTTTATGTGGTCTGTCTTATGAATTAATGCAAAAAGCGGTACCGTGGATGTCAAGTGTTGACTGGTGGTCAGTCCTAAAAAGAAAAAAAAAGATACCGCCGTTGCACATTTAATTTATTGGGTCCGTCTTATGAAGTAATGCAGAAAGCGGCACCGTGGACGTTAAATGTTGATTGATGGTCAGTCCTAAAAAGAAAAAAATGATATATACTGCCGTTGCACATTTATATTTATGGGGCCCGGTTTACGAAGTAATGCAAAAAGCGGTACTGTGGACGTTAAATGTTGACTGATGGTTAGCCTTAAAAAAATATACCGCCGGTGCATATTTACATTCATATGGGGTCCGTCTTATAAAGTAATGCAGAAAGCGGTACCGTGGACGTTAAATGTTTACTGATGATCAGCCTTAAAAAAAATCGGTCGAGTTCGGTGGCTTGGTGTATTCATGTGCGCCTTGCGATTGGACGAGAGATACGTGAGAGGTGGGTGGGTTCTCGGTTTGATCCCCACCGTTGCACATTTATATTTATGGGGTCTGTCTGCGAAATAATGTCAGCCCTAATTAGCAGTAGTCAGCCCTAAAAATATTAAAGATATATACGAGTGACGTCATTTCCGAGTGTTTTGTATTCTTAAATTAAAGCTTTGACCAATAATGACAATAGCATGACAGCGAGCGAATATAATCTGGTTTAGTTTGTTTGGATGACCGCTTTCGGAACGATAACAAAACCGATGCGGTTAGTCGATTTCAGCAGAGGCCGGAATAATTCGCGGTGACCTCTTGCTACAACCAGACGGTATATCAACGTCCAAAGAAAAATTAGCTTGTGAGTTTTTCGTTACTAGTACCCGGTAAATTTCGGGAGACCTTTTGAAAAACATCGTTCCTATATTTTTCAAGTATGAGATATGACTTTTTAAAAATTTGAAGGTTTGAAGATGTTTATAGCTGTGCAGAGAAATTTGCCGATATGCACTCCTCCAATTTTTGATTGGTCAATTGACTTAAAACAGCGAATTGCGTCAGAAACGCTTTCATTAAGTGGGGTCTTTGAGCCTGGGTTTCACATGTTTGTCTAACTTGAGACTGCTTTCGGTACAGCTTGTATCGAATTCTT
>MNPL01032437.1:19026-40038 GCA_002081605.1 Tropilaelaps mercedesae | reverse complement strand
TGCGTGTATGGGCGCGCGTGTGTGCGAGTGCATGTATGGGCGCGTCTGTGTGGGCGCACATGTGTGCGAGTGCGTGTATGAACGCGCGTGTGTGCGAGTGCGCGAATGGGCGCGCCTGTGTGGGAGTGCGTATATGGGCGGCGTATGTGAGAGTGCGTGTATGAGCGCGCGTGTATAGGCGCGTGTGTGTGAGAGTGCGTTTGTGGGCGCGCATGTATAGGCGCCCGTGTTTGTGCGCGCGTGTGTAATGGTGCGTATGTGGGAGCGCGTGTATAGAGTGTGTGTATCGACGCGCGTGTGTATGGGCGTCTGTCTGTCAGATTGATCGGTGGGCCTCTGCAGCGATCTGAGCCAAGTCAGCACAGACCCCGTTTGTCTGTTGACTCCGACATGATCTCACGCCGGACTATTGAAGATGACGCTCCGCCATGGAAGACCACTCGGAAATGGATGATACGTTGACATAGAACAGGTTTCATTTGTGTCATGGTGTAGCCGACTGGAGTCTTGGCGCATGTCAGCCTCATCTTTTACCTGTTCAAATGCTGTCTTAGACGCATGCGTATGGACGAACTCCTTGCATACGGCCCGTCTAATCCACGCATTAACTAAATCTACTCTAAGTTCGTATTAATTACATTCGAGTTGTCCTGCGCTTTTTCACATCAACGAAGGTCAGTCGGCTATGCAAACGATCGATCAATGGGCGCTATTCAGATAAATAAGTTATTCGGATCAAACGCACATCTGCCGCCCAACGACAGAACGCTGGATGCTATTCAAAACAGGAGAAACGCACATGGAAACTAGAGAAACTCAATCACAGCTCGTGTTCTCGGCCCGCATTGCAATAGCGACGTAAAGATATAGTGATATCCCGTCGAACATGACAGCTTCTTCATGACAAGCTGTGATAGTATTCCTATAGGTTATGTCGAATACGAGTATGAACAACCGGAAGCGCCGGTACGCTTTTAGAGTGAGCGAATTATACATCGAGAAAGACCGAAATGGAAGCCAAACCAAAATAGATTGTTTATTTGCTTTGATGATTGCGAAGCGAATCATGCCCGCTAAAAGGCGTCGGAGATAGATGGCCTACGGAAATTACTCATGCATGATGGATTCATATATTAATAAATATACTGTTGATTGTGTCTTTAACTGGCGACGCACGATGTGGAGGGGTCATGCGAACATAGTCATACTTAACATTTTTAAGCGAACACTTATTCGCTTGCCTCGTTCGGGCAACGGCCCTGAGAAGCCTGGGGAAAAGACTTATACTGGAGACTCATGACTGGAGTCATTTGGTTTATGTAAAAAAAAGACCATTAAAACAGACTAACTTTCCTGAGGCGAAATAATAAAGCCAGTATTTTCTCGCTAAAATAGAAAGTAACCATCTGACCGTGTAGCTCTCACCTATTGTTCGTCAGAATGTAACCAGAGCGGGTTTATTTGTTATAGCTGATTTTTCCCCTGTAAGTTAGCTGGAGCCCAATACTCAAGAGAAGTCGAACACGTTAGAACGAACCCCGTCAGCCGCGAACTCGTGGACCGCATAACAAATAGGCTAGTTAGCTTAATCAAATAACACAAAGAAACCGTCCTTAAAGACCTTAAATTAAATTCATCCAACCGCTCAATGTTCGCACAGTATTTCATGATGAGCAACAGGGACTTCTGGATTATGTTTCTTGTTCCCTACTCTATCAACATCTTACTTAAAATGACGAGGGCTGGTCAACAATGTTATTGTGCTCCAATTAAATATGAAATAAATCGTTTATGCAAAATTGATGTATTGTGCGTTGTAGAAGAACGAAAGATACGCATGTACGCAGTTGTAGCGTTAAAAGGTAAATCCAGATATGGACCATAACTGACGTATCGATGCTGTAATATCGATAAGTTTTAGAGTGAACGTGACATAGGCGTGTGTTTTGTCACCGCTTTTCTTTATTGCCGTTGAGGTGGGTTGAGCGAAGAAGTTTAAGCAGTGAAACTATCACCATTGGACAAAGAAAATCAGGCCATGAATTATTTAGCAATGACTTTGTATTTTTGGTCCTTCCGAAGGGAGTCTCCAGTAACGGCTTGAAAAGACTTGACACTCAAGTGACACCGGCATGAAAATTGCAGCTTCCAAGACGGACGTTGCCGCTTGGGGACCAGCCAGTCTGCACTTTGCACGGTAATGATATCTCCTTAGACTGACGTTTACAGCCGACGAGGAAGCAGGATATGGAAATAAAGCTATAGAGCTTGTGCAGTTATATCGGCCCGTGTTTGAAAATAGGCGGGCAACTTAGGTCCTAAGCGAAGAAATTGGTACTTTTCGTTTATTTCCGATTGTGTGGGCGGCCGAAGTAAACCATTATACACCTGGACACATTGTTCTGAAGCGTTTTGAGACCCAAGAAAATGCTCTCTAAATTTAGTGCCTTTCGACACATAAGGGTCTTTTTATAGCGTTTATTTACATCTAACATGAGCATCGTGTTTTAGTTTTTAGAGCTTGAACATTTTCATTTGTTTACATGTAAAAAAATTCCTTTGAAAATGGTAAATTTATGTGTTGTCATCGAGTATCTTTAAAGATGGGTGATTTTAGAGGTTTAGCTGATAATACACATGGTAGAGATACGAACAACAATTTTAACGATTTAACCTTAGCAGGTAAAGATATATTGACCAAAACACGTTTTGGTTGACATTTTGTACCCCGTTAAATGAGTGTTACAACTTCGGTTACTCAATTGTGCTAATCACGGTTATTCTAGTTATGCGAATATAGTTAGAGCTCTGCGTAGAAGAATCAGACTTATTTTCATGGCTTCCATTTACACTTTCACGAATTCGTCACACCACAGAAAAGAGAATCCAACATATTTGAGCGCGGTAGCGCAGAGCTATATCTAGTACGTGCCAATTGGCATTTATCCTATGTGAGCTAATTGTGCACCTATCGACAGCATGATCCGGAGCTGTAGTCTTTAGTGTAGCGCCAAATCCACGGTACGCGATCGTTTGTGTGGCTGTTTGCCGCGTGGCTGCCAATAATATGACAACCCAGGTTTTATTTATGACAAAGATATATTTGAAAATATACCACGTAGACGATTGTGTGTCGTCGCGATAACGTGGCATCGTCTGACGATATCTATGCCAATGTTACTGAAAGGTAGGATTTACATATCCACACTGAAACTCGATAGCATCCTCATCTATGATGTCAAAACATGTGTATGGCAACCCTATGCCGTAGTCTAATCGAGTACAAGTCGAATGTGCATAGACTGCTCTATAATATGCCAGGCAATTGGAGGCGGTGCGCAATTCTCAAAGCAGTAAATGGCAGTTTTCAAAATAAATTTTCAACATTCAAGGCCTCATTTACCGTGGGATAAACGTTTTTTAAATTTCCCATTGCTGCCGTCCTTTCATAATGGTAAGCTACTTCAAATAGTCGGAAACTGTTGAGTTTCACCACAAGAAGAAATAAGGTCACATCCTATTGATGTTTCGCGATTGAGGACCAAAGTAGAAATTTTACCATATGTATTCGCTTCCTATCTGGGAAAGCGCTGCTCTACACACACGTATCATGGTTGCGTCGCAGGCAGGGGCACTACTCGCATGGCAGTAGTGTTTTAAAATCTCAAAAAGTTGTTCACAACTTTCCAGTGCAAAGAAATTCAATAAGTCAAACATTGCAGGTAGCTATCGCTGTCCGAACTACTTGCCGGCAAAATAGTTTTTTAGCTTTATAATGGCTAAGGCGATTAGAAATTTTATATAGCATGCAAACCCTTCTCATAGTCTAAGGCAATCTTGCTTCTCTATGAGTTTACCACCGCGTAATTTCGGGTGTACCTCTACAATAGAAATACACAAAGGCGAATACCAGCCTACTCTATCTCGATTAAGCCGAGGTGATTCACTGCGTGAGATCGCCGTCGTCTGCTAAATGGGATAAATATAAACACTGCACGAGTATTCACTGGTTGAAGCGGGAACAAATGTGGCATTTCATGGGTGATCAGCCAGACGACCAGGGAAAGCTATACAGACATTCGCACCGTTCGATGTCTTCCTAGAAGATTTCGTCTAAGAAGCTTATGTAGTTTGGATCGATGTTGGTGTGGACATCGCTACGCATATCGGTGCGCCGCTATCTTACCGGTGTGCAGTGAAACTACAGCCGATGGATAAACGGTGATTTTTCCTCAGTGGTTGGACACTTCGTCAGCTGTTTTTACTGTACCCCAAGCGAGACCCATCGAGTCCTATTGGCTTCTCTCAACTGGGAAATGTAAGCATATAGAAACGGCGCCGCAATACACGTAGATGTAAAAAGAACGCAAATCTGTGGACGGCTTGCTAAGTCCTAAACTGTTTACAGTTCTCAGTATTTTCGACGATGACGCCGGGAGAGACCGATTTGAAGCTGTATGATGTTGCGCTCTTTAGGTCAAAATTTACTACACCGAGACTACGACACTATGAGAAAGATTAAGAACAAAATGTTTTACAAAATGTCTCCAATCGTGTTTACTGTTGATATAGGTGGAAGACGTTTTTCACGTGAACAGCGTTCAAACAAGAGGGCTATTTCTTCATATCGACCTATAGAAAAATTACATGTCATAAGCCTTTGACTTATTTGGCATATCAATATGCTTTGTGTTTGACGCCATTTTTCTCACATATATGTCAGTCCCGACAAGAACATCGCGGTATGTTATGGTTAGAAGGGCCAAGTCATCGAAGTAGTCCTGGCTAGTGGCGCAAGGGCGCGGTATTTAAAGTAGCTGTCATTGACACTGGCTGTGATTTCTATATCAAAGTATTTTACCGTTCGCATCACCTATGAGAAAACCATGTTTTTATAGGGATATTACCTAAAACAAAGGTTTTAACGAACACTTGGTAGACTTATTTTAAAAGTAGAGGAAAACTGTAGTTGCTAGAAGCAGACCTAGCGCATTAATTTAAATCTATCCAAGGTTAAGCAATGCACATCAGTTGATTATCTTAAGAAACGCACAAACTTCAAGTGACCTGATTACCAGAGGTTGTTTTTAATTTTCAGATATATCCTTTTAACATTCATAAATGCCCTCTTGCCTCAATATGTTTAAGATAATATGTTTTTTGCCTATGTGTCAGCTAATTAACTAAGCGTCGACTAAAATTTTCGCTTTGGTGTTGTGCTTTGGTTAGAGTAAACGGCGGGACGCGTTACCTTTGTCAAGTTTGTATTCCTGCTGAAAACAATAAATCTGAGATAGCCAAAAAATTGGAGAAGAATATGCCATGGATTTGGCTACAGGTTCGTTGAGGGCAATTTCCGTCTGCGTTCGACCTCACAGTTACGCTAAATGAAGCTAGGGTTCCTCAAGGCCAAAAATCCTCAAGTTATGGCGTTCAGTGACGTAGCGTTCAAGCGACAGGATCCGCCATGTCGGAAAGCTAACCATCGAATATTTATTCATTTTAGTTGGTACAAAATGGACGATTCCATGGACCTTTTCGATATTACATTTGAGGAAGATACTGGGCAGCATACTCGGATAATGCATTCGACCTCGACAGGTGCAATAGAAGCGAGTCCTCGCAAGCGTAAACGTTCAATCTTGTCAAGCCTTAACAATACACACCTTAACGAAGCAACAACGCAGGACAGCGTACTCAGCATGTCCATATTGGATCAGGTAAAGATTATTTAAGACAAAGCTTTTTGGTCAGTGCTGTTCGCTTGGCCTAAGCAAAGGTTTGCTACTTCATCAGATAAATATGACTTTTTCAATCACTAGTATATAGCAGTCAAAATTTTCTTTTCACAAAATCTTCGAAACGCTTTGGTACGAACAATTATTGAAACCAGTTTAGCGGAAATTGTACCATAAGCAGACACAGTATCGGAAGCCGAAAATTGCTATTGCTTCAGACGTATTTGTTTGTTCGTTTCTTGCTGCAGAAAATGCTGAGAATGTCTATCGAAAATTGATGATAGTTTGAACGCTCTCATGCCTTACGGAAGGGCCGTGAACTATTGCTGTTGGCTGCTAAATAATGCAAACGGTGCATAAGAATTTATCAACAGTTAGATCTCGACCGCTAGCGGACGAACACTGAATAAACATTTTCAACTCACTTATGTAGCTAAATAGCAATCAAAGGCAAGAAACTCTCCAATTCGTTTGAAGGACCGACTAGGTCATCCTTAATATTTTTCATCCACTTTTCGGCGTACTACCGTGCAACAAAACTGATCTCAATAACTAATCAGTCGTTCGCTTTAGAAACTAGTCATTCCTAGGTAATTTCATCTGAGCAGTTCAACTCACATCAAAGGTTTACCCTGGTGAATAAGTCCCGAGTGTGTCAGGTCAATACTAATTGGCGCTACCGCAACGGGCGAGAAGGACCGTTTCGAACTATTATCGATACTATTCGAATAGCGGACTTTCATCTGAAAAGACACAACAGTTGGAACGGATCGACACAACGAGGATTGTTACGCCGTAACAGCACCCCAGGTCGGCGCACACGCGCAAAATGCTGGTGTTATATAGTCCACTCGGCGATTGTGCACGTAAATTCAATATGTTATACATTGCATGCATTATTCAGAGCATCCTATTACCATCGCGCAGCGGAAACCGGCTGAAGGTCTACCCCGTTCCGAACGCACCAGATACGCGTTCGGAACAACATTGATATACTTTCAGACGGCAACAAATCGGCCTGGTTTGTCTATCCGAGTTCAAAACGAATCATACAAAGCATTTTATTCAAGTGATAATTTGCAATGTAGAACGTAGCGTGTGCGATACGCGCAGCTTCTGCCACGATGTCCGGCTCGTAATGGTGCACCTAACGGCGAATGGAACTGTTTGCATCTAAAACCAGCGACGGATTTCGCGCGGCAAGGAGGACAGAAAGTACAGGAAATGGCGTTTACATGACTGGCAATGCCTTGATTCGTTGGGTGCAGCAAAACGATTATCTCGTTTCCAGAAATCATATAAAAGAGCATATTCGAGATAATTCGCGTTTGCCCTCACAAAGCTTGCCTCATACATTGGATGTAGTCGCGTTTCAACATGACGGTGTCTCATGCACACGCGGTCGGTGAGGATAATAGCATTATCGCGGGGACAAGTTGCTTAGGCACTGGAAAGCGTTAGCGAACGCTAACCGTCAGCATTCTTTCTTTAAGCACACAAATTGTTGCTAGATTTCTCTGTATGTGGTCTTTCAAGAAGCAGAGTGCGCGAAACTGCCCCACAACTGCCACCGCACACGAGGCCAACAGAGTTGTATGCAAGAACGAGATCCGCCCCACAGAGGAAAGGTAAAAAAATGCATGCTGTTTTTCGTCAGGTGAGTAACCTGAGGGGCTGAGTCATAAGGCCATGCCGACTGCCAAGACATCACAGTATGGCTAGGGAACTGAAGAACAGTGTGCTCAGTCTTACCAAGTGAGCGTGGCATTCACAACCGAATCGATCCAGGCGGCAAAGTTGACATCCCAGGCATCACACAAACCACCCCATCCCTGTCGGGTAGAAACAAGGCGAAGCACTTCCCTCGTTGACCAGACATGAACCAGAACGCTCGTCCTGGCCAGCAGGACATTGGCCTACTGGAAGGACTACAGTTGGCTATCCCTCTCCCCCCTTCGTGGGCCATTTATCGCCGCCGAGAAACTGAGGAAACACGTCGGAAGCTGTAGCCACTATAAGCAGCAGAAAACACGAATGCAAGGCATCTTAGGAAGCGACGCCGGGGTGGATGGCAAGGGAACATAACAGTGTAAAAGGACTGGGCGTTGATGTAGACGGGGTCGGCGCCAACAAAACAAACTCAACAGCGTACTCATCGCAAAGACGGCAAGCAACTAACGGTACAAGAAAAACGTGATATTCGTACGTACGGGACGATTTATGCGTGCGATTCCTTCGAGTAGGGCAGCGAGAAGCAACAGCGGTGAACGGCCCACACGACCGCTGGCCCAAATAAGCGAATTTTCGCGCGCATTTCGTTTACTCGGATGTTACACATGGCGGTGTATTTAGGCAGGTTTAGCTTGTAAATGTTGTTGATAATATGGATGAGGCGAGAATTTATAAGAAATATAATTTGTCGATGATAGATGGTGGATAATAGAAGAATCGGGAGATGAGCATGGATGGTTGTCCAATTGGAGCCGTCGTCTGGCCAGAAGAATATGCGATCATTGTAGGACGCTGCATGCAGACAAGGGCTTTCTGTGTGTGAATGACTCCGAGATCTTTGTTTATACGTTTTGAATTGCCATTTGTTCAAAATTTATCAGGACATGTGGTTTAAACAGTGGTATGCCCAAACCGGCACCAGCCGGCAGAGCGTGGAAAATTAATTTGATACAAAACAAGAACACAAAGTTTTTCCAATTCAATGAATAATTCCCCCTTCGTCGATGTGCCCCTGCACTAGCAGTTTTTTCCACCAATACGGTTTTCTTTTACGTGAAAACATTTAGCCCTGTCGTTGGTTTTGCTTTCTTGTCTGTTTGTACATCTATATCAGCAGTCCCTGTAAGTTTTATGCCATATTTCGCCGATTTCCACCTTGTTTTCTGCTATGTAAGTGCAAACAAGCACCGCCGCGAGATGAGATCAGGATAATGAGGCTCGCAAATCTACGTCTGGTTTGTGTTTGGCTCCTTCCACTCGTTTATTTCCCGCATTCTATGGCGATGAGCATGGCCATGGTCGACGATAAGGCAGGCCGCGTTCATCCGACAGCCGTGCTAACAAACCATGCGTCTTCTCAGGAGATCGCGATATTTCGCATTGTCCTCATTGTCTGTCCTTTATGAGAGCCCGTAATAGGCGACGGCTTTGTCGTCTGTTGCCACAGCTCACGTTAATTTACAGCAATACTGATTTCGTGCTGTGCTATAGCCTGATGGACTTCCGTGGCGTAATATAACCCTAGGTATGCGGCAATTCTAGCGGTGCTCCCGACATTCACATATGCTTAATATTATTTAACAATATTTAACCATGTATACGAATAAAACTACTGCACTAACACAATACCTGATTATCTACATTGACAGCAATGCCAACAGTTCTTAACTGTAGACGACCAGCCGCGATTCTCAAGCAGGAGGCCCCGCTTGATTGCGTGCACCTTCCAACCGCAGGACGCAACGTAAATACGCGGGTTCTATCCGCGCCGTTCCACATTTACTTTGATGGAGTGATCCGTTTTACATAGCAATGTAAAAAGCGCTACCGTGTACGCTAAGTGTGGGCTGATGCTCAGCCCTAAAAATTTTAGATATTTTAAAATCGAAACGTCAGCTACATAGCTTCAGAACCAAGCACAGTGCGAACATGTTCGCAAGAGTAAAGCGAGCTAAGGAACAAGACCATTACAGGTAAAGGAGCGTCTACGGTACAACCGGAGGCAAGAAGAGGCCACTCAGTTGGGTATGAGTTTGTTCCTCGAGGAGTCCCAACAGCAGCACGACCTAGCGAAGCAGGATGGTTTATTTCTAACCGCCACCTTTAACGGACAGATGAGTGCCGACTTCTTCGGTTTGCCTCCTATCGTTCAGGAGCTCCTGAAGCAGCACCGCGGTACGTACATCTAGCGAGTCGCACCCTCCATCGAGCTTCGGCATTTCTTTCTCTTCAGCATGATATCACTTGATGCACCATGCATGTTTCAGGAAAAGCAAAACAACGCACCCAATGTAATGTTTAGCTTACGTAGCGTGCGGTACAGGGATCTCAAGCGACGGGCGGTAAAATTCGAAGATTGATTTTGCTGGCTCGCCATCTCTGGCGCGTGAGGACGCACCGATTCACTCCCTTCATAAGCGCGCATCGGATGGCCAGTGCGCGGTTGAGGTTATGCTAGCTAGAGTGCTATGCTAGCTAATGGTTAACCAAGCTTTCTCGTCGGCATTTTTGTTTGTAGGCATAACGTCGTTGTACGATTGGCAGAGAGAGTGCCTTGCCCTGCCAGCACTCGGCCTGCGTCGCAATCTCATCTATTCTTTGCCTACAAGCGGTGGTAAAACCCTCGTCGCCGAGCTACTTGCATTTAAGGTAGGTTTGTGTGTTCCCGTAAAAGAATATGGGAGACTTCCCGGGCGTCCCATACCTCAAGACAAAAAAAGGTGTATACGTTTTCTCTATGCATAGTTGTCGTTTTTCTCTTTTGTGCGTTTTTCCCTTTTCGCTCTTTTTTCTTTTTTGAGAAAAAATCATACGTTCAAAGTTGAGCCTATAGAACCTAACAAAATGTCTCCTATTGAATTGGCCCCAGGAGTTACTGCTTCGCCGAAAGAACGTTTTATTCATTCTTCCGTTTGTGTCAATCGTTCACGAAAAGGCCCGCGCCCTCGCTGACTTCGGTACGCCCCGTATTTCGCACACGTAGCAAGTCGATATGGCAGACGGGACAATGCGAAAACTGAGTGGTCCACACATGGCAGAACGCGTCGACTGCGTTCGATATCGGACTTAGTCAACCCTTTTGTCGTTTTAACTGGGCTTTATTTCCGCTCTTTAGTTCGTGAAGATGGGAACTGGAAATCCAACATGGCCGATTCGCCTGCCCGCGCTCGGGTACTCCCATTCACCTTTCTTCAATTCAGTGGTTTCCTCTGGACCGAAATGACAATTTACATGTGTCATTGTGTCTTACTTCCCTGGACGTGTTTTTGTTGTTCTAATCGAAACCTTGATTTGCTTTAATTTGAGTAAAACGTCTATATCCTTCCTGTGAAATTAGCAGAGCTTCTCTGCATAGGGAAGAAATAAAACGTGTTTTGTTTACGGCCTGATGACGGGCTTTTAGCAACTGGGCGATCTCTGGGGCTCGTATTTAGAAGACGTGAGTCTGTCGATTTTAGTGACATAGTGCCTTTCGTATCCAATAGGAAATAACAATGTTATGACTGGACCCCATTTCGCAGGTATCGAGTTGGGCTTTCTTGTGGAGGAGTATGCGGGAAGCGTCGGTAGAATTCCGCCGGTCGCACGCAGGAAACGGCCCTCGATCTTCATCGCCACCATCGAAAAAGCACACTTCCTCGTCAATTCGCTTGTAAGTTCTTAAACGAGGTGATGAAGAACCCTGGCATCTTTGACCATTATGCCATTGGCCATAGTGTAATTTTAACCTTTCCTAACTTTTAATTTTTAACCACAGCATAACTTCATTTGAGAAAATAAGCATAGTAATTATATTCGAATAAGAACTTGATCGATATTCGCGGCAGCTTTTAGAGAGTCCTTATCAGCGGTTGATCACGTGCGTTTTTATGGCCTCCCTTCGTATGACAGTGCGTCGTGGCGAAGAACTGGTAATCTTTTCCCAGCTGTCGAAGCTATTCGTGTCTGTCGTTTTTCAGGTGGAGTCACAGCGTCTCGATGAGCTCGGCATGGTTATTGTGGACGAACTCCACATGGTCGGTGAAGGGAGCCAGCGAGGAGCAGGACTCGAGGCGAGTGCTGGTTTAGAACTTGTTAGATTATTTTGCTTGTTTTTCTATTGACTCTTCGATGGCAATGGCGCTGCTGACACAAGTCTATTGTTTCCGAAACTGTTTGGTCGCCTATAGTTCGAGCTAGCATTTACTTGCCACTAATACTTTTTTCTAATTTGCTGGACAGAAATGAGTGACAGTTTATTGATTGTTCTTCAAAGTCAGTTTGCTGTTACTGATTCCCATGAACTTCATCCAACTTTTGTGCCGTCCAAACCTGTTCCCAAGCATCGCTGGGTCAGCACTTCGCGGAAACCCACCATACTTCTGACAAACGAAATTGTACAGCATCCGATGCAATCTTTACTGATAACACATGGCACGCGTAAAACGCTTCGTTTCCGTTTTGCACATGTGTTTTCATGTTCTTTAAAACAGAACCCTAATTGCAGGTGCTGCTTGTGAAGCTCAAAAGGGCATCTAACGCACAAATCATCAGCATGAGTGCCACGATTGGAAATATCGATGAACTTGCCAGGTGCGTGCTCATATGTCAATTGCATGACTCATTGTTGACTTCGCTAAGCCTAAATATGATTAGCTTGTTGCAATTCGTGAGCCACGCGTAAGACAGAAACTTTCTGTTTTGTCATTTTGTGCTTACGAGTTAGCAGGCAATCTTTTCGTTAGCTAGAGCTTATAAGTTCGTTTAGAATGGATGGCTTTTCGTAAAGCTATGTTGGGTAGTTTACTGCTTGTACGGAGGTCTAACGGAGGTACGACGATGTCGATCTCGCCTACCGCCTATAGTAACCAGTAGGCTGGTATACTTCGGATTGCAGTTTTCTTAATGCGGAAGTCTACAGCGGGAGCTTTCGTCCTGTTGATCTTGTGGAATATATTAAAATCGACCTGACCGTTCTCGAGGTAAGGTCTTAGACATCAGTGATTGTTTCAGCTATTTCTTCTTATCAGTTACTGTTGATTGAGATTTCGAACTGTTGAACGAAAGAAGGTTAAAATGTGTAATGGTTGGTTCTTAGCCACGCGCTTCAAAGAATGATAACGCAAGTAAATATGCACACGATCTACGCTGCAACCAATGACATTGTAGCACTTGAGAAACCTTTTACACAAACTTGCCAATATGACACTGAAAAAGTGGCATTTAAAAAATATCATTTTTGCGTTTTACGTTGATGTGTGGCTTTTTCGTAGGTGGGAAAACAGTGCGAGCTTCGTTTCAACCGCAGGCTGCCGAAGGCAGCAACCGAAGAGGAAGAAAAATGCGATCCGGATCATGTTACCGTACGAGACTCTGAGCAGGCTCTTACCTTTGGCCAGTTTACGTCGAGCCTTTATTAAAGCGGCAAAAGTTTTATTATCTGCATGAAGGTCAAAGTAGTTTTCCACACATTCAACCAGCATAGCGCTACGAAGTCGATAAAAAAAACTTAGAAGAATTGCATCGAGTTGCGATGGATTGGCTAAGAGCAACGCTTGTTCCTTTTTTATTTCTGTTCGAAGCATAAAAGCGCGACCTGGTTTGTGTTTCATTCTAGGTTATTGATTTATTTTAGTACTGGCACTCCACACAGCAATTCCATCGCTACCTTCTTTCTTAACGATACTTCTTTAGTTGTAACGTTGATTTTTCATTGTCACATGGCCATGTCGAACTGTTTTTAGAAGCTGGTAAGCGAAGTGATCCCATCCTCTTCTGTACTTGTCTTCTGCCCAACGCGAAAGAACTGTGAGAGTGTAGCTCAAAATCTCGCAAGATTTCTCGATCCAGAACTGCGAAAATACAAGGCCGATGATAAGGTAAGATCAGGTCATTCAGCAAACAGCCCCAACAATGGGATATCGATTAGAGATAATCCTCATTGCCTAGTGTATACCTGGTGCCGTAGTAATAAGTCAATTTAAAATGATTCGTGCCTAACACCGGAATACTGATTCAGTCTAGATATTTTTATTCTAGTATTAAAGAAGGTCCTATGCGCCTGCTCCTGTAGACACGTTTTAGAAATGGTATTTTAGAAATTTTTTTTAATAATTATACTTCATTTTCGATTTTCTTTTCATACCTTTAATATTTGTTTCATTAATATTTATATTTCAATATTCATGCCGTATTCGCTTGGTCTGCCCCAAAGGTTATATGTGCATGTACGACCGTGCAGTTTTAGCTAAGCTATCTAATCTATGGATTGTTACTGCGTTGGATCATAGCTAAGCTTGCTGAGGGCTCTTCGAGCCGATGCGGGTAGAGTGTGCCCAGTTCTCATCAAAACAATTCCGCATGGTGTAGCCTATCACCACAGCGGACTGACGCACGACGAGCGAAAACTTATCGAGGTTTGTACAACCCCTGTTCGTTTTCGACATCCCAACGATATTTCAACACCTACTCGACACGCAAATTAAACGTTTTAACCCGCAGATAGTTACCACTTTAACAGCCGTCACATTTCAATTGAATGTCACTGGTATCGATAATTCACAGTGGTTTTCTCCTCTTCCTCCCTATGGGCAACCGTTCTCTGAGCAGGAGGCCTACCTCGTCGGAACAATTTGCTGTCTGTGCTGTACGTCGACCCTCGCCGCCGGAGTTAACCTGCCAGCGAAACGGGTCATCCTCAAATCGCCGTACGTCGGTACAGAGTTTCTGACGCCCGCCAAATACCGACAGATGATCGGCAGAGCCGGACGAGCCGGGCTGGATACCTCGGGTTAGTAGGCGGGCCATTGAAGCCCACTGGGTGGTACACTCTTGCAACAAAAAGACACGCAGCCGATGCTGTCCGCAAAGCTTCATCCAGAAAAATGCTAGACAAACTTAGGCAGATTGGTCTCGCTTGACGCGCGCAGCTTCTGCAATAGAAAGTAATACACATACATATCGGGGCTGAAGGCTGCTCCGCATAGATTGGGTAGTGCATTCTGTTAACATGTAGTGTGTTATAGTTGAAACAATATCGTTTATGGTGAATGCGGCTCGCTAACGATAACTAGACCCTGCCATACAAGCCGTGTTCACAACGATGTTCCTCGTAGACGGATAATTTGACAACTATTGACGTTTGTTTTGAATAACTTTGAACTACTTTACTTATGAATGACTTACTACCTTTTATCGCTGTCCTAATAAAAGCTATTTCTTCTCAATTTAGTAACTAAGCGTTCGGCCCGTTTCAGGCGAAAGCATCCTCATATGCAAGGCATCACGTAGAACGGACGTAGGTGTTCGGGACCTTTACACCATCTCATAGTACAGCAAAGCGCTACATAGATAAACTTATGCTTGGCAAAACGTAGCTGGCCCGTGCGCTGTACCGCCAGCGGTCTAGCCGCAATAATACTAGTAGAAAATACCCTATTGTGAGTGATATATGCCGCTTCTACCGTGCTTCTACCACTAACATTTCAGCAACCCTCGTGTATAGAAGATTCTCTTCTGTCCACTTCGATCCCGGCATAGATCTGTGCGGCTGTAGATAGGTCGCGTGCATTTACCAGAGAAGAACATTTCTGAAGAGAAAACGCGGTTTTCACGAATTATTTTGCTGTGATAGGTTATGAAGCTACTTCGTTCCCCAGTGGAGAACTGTAGATCGAGTCTGACGATGTCCGGCCTGGAGGCCCTGGCAATCTCCGCCGTAGGCCTCGGTATGGTCTCCAAAAAGCAACAGCTGGCCGATATTTTCGGTGACACGCTGCTCTGCCAGCAAACCAAGGACAAGTAAGTAGCCGATGAAAGCGAACCAGACGATTGAATTGATGGATGGTTGCCGGGCCCAGCAGGCCGCTAACTGAAGACTGGTCCATTGGTCCGTATCTCACTAGTATGTATGCCATGTATTGACTTAACGGTCTGTACGTCTTAGGGCGAAGAATGACCTTATTAGTTTTTGTTGGATCGTGGTTAGAACTACCTGATGTCGCTCTCGATATAGAAGAGCAAAAGACTGCAGATCAATGATGTTTGTTTTTTTTGGTGACCACTTTCACTAGGACTGCTGGCGATTTTGCCAACGAGGTGCTGGAGAGTCTGGTAGGCCAGAAGCTGTTGAAACGTGACGAGAACGACCAACTCTTCACGAGCGACCTAGGCCGTGCAAGCTTTAGAGGTGAGCAAGGGCCTGAACGCAAGAGAACGCGGCTAAATCTCACGCCATACGCATTTAGAGATGTTTAGTATCTGTGTTTAGCCCTGGTAACAGATAAAACAATGTTTTATAATATCCAGGTTGCCAGATTGTCGCACTCTGAGAAAATGAAGGTACAAGCGCGCTAATATGAACGCATATGAACGGCATATTTGGTGTTGATATGAACTACACGAATGCGTTGTTGTTTGTGTGTGGTTCTGCCTCTCCGCAATTGATGGCAGGCGTTGTTGATCCTCCGCAAGTCGCGCCGCTTTATCGTGATATCCGCATGGCCCTTGCGCACCTGTCTTTAACGACGCGTCTGCATCTACTTTACCTCATCACACCTGATGAGCTGCTGCCTAAAAGGTAAGTGTTGCATTAGCATGGCGATGACTACAGGTTCAGCGTTTAGTGCTAAATGTATTGAAGTGTGGGCATCCTTTTGATGTCCTTTTGATGAATTCACCGTGGGTACTAACACAGTGCATGGTTGTTGTTGGAAGCATGGCTCATTTCAGCCAAAAAAAAACTAAATTGGTAAAATTAATGAGTGTTTGTAACGAAATAACTGATTGGATTTTCTTAAATATACAGGATTAATAGAACGTGGAAAAAAGTTGTTATATTTTTGCACAAATAATCCCATGAGCATATATCATGCAAAACTGAATACTGTGTTAACGCATGGCGCCACCAGACCTGCAACTTTGTACAAGGTCCAACTCAACAAATTATGCCAAGGCCACCGCTTGATTACGGCAGAAATCTTGAAATCTTGCTCATTCTCTTTAACGATTTTCAAAATAATATTATTAGGGGAAGAAGAACAGGGCTCAAACCTAGGTTTTTTGGTTTTTGGTTTTGTGCTTATTGAAGGCTCAACGGTATGCTGTACCTGACCCTTTATCATGAACTGACACCGGATGACCGTGAGGTAAAGCTTTGGGCTGCGTTGCTTTGAGTGCCCTTCAGATCATACTGCAAATTAATCGATTCCTTTGATATCCTTCCACTAGTAGCGATATGCTTGTTTTATATTCGGTGACGGATATATCGTACTATTTTCTTTTTTATTGCTTGGCAAATTCTAGTCGATAACAAAACCGATTCATAATTTCGAATGTGTTCTATAGTTTAAATCTATGAAATGAGCCAAAATTGGATTTCCATTGTGAGTATTGTTTATCCAATTGATTACAACCTAGAGAGGCACTGCGATTTAAAAGGATTATTCATCGACAACAACTTAACTTTTTCAGTATTCTCAGTACTCTTGGCATCTAAAGATCCATAGGTGGTCTGTATTGAATGAATCTCTTCATTTACACTTCGTTAAAACTAAAATGAATTATACGAATGTAAAGTTAATCGAGGTGTTAGGTACGGCCACATTTTGATGTGATGATTCTACTTCGAACTGTACTCCGAATCAACTCAGGTAAGCAGTATTGTGCAAGAAAAGCTTTCTCAATCTTTTATTCTTTACTTACACGATTCGAAGGTGGCGAATACGATCGGGGTGACAGAACAACTGGTGACCAGGTTTCGACTAAACAAATCAATCAGTGGTGAGTGGGTTGGTGCCTTGCAACAGTGAATCTTTGTTTTTGCGCATTCGAGTATTGTTTTGTCGCGAAAATATATAATATTTAAAGTGGTGATTATCTAGATGAAACATCTAGAGTTAACGGCGTCATCTCTTCCGAAACGAAACTTTGCAGGCCAACGTGATGGCTTGAAAAACAAATTTGGAGACTTCAAAACGTGGCCTTTAAATCAATCTTTGTTCAATTTTGACTGCGTAAAATTCTATTGTCAATTATCCCCTATAGGATTTATGTTGCTATTTAAGGCCAAAATAGTTCGAAGTAGACTGACATTGAAGAAGCTTAGATTCTTGGCTTACATAAATAGTGTGATCCAAATCATTTGCGATTGAGATTTTTCAACCGCGTGATTAATCAAACCGTCAAGAAGGACGACTGTTCGCTAGTAGTTATTGTTTGACCTTTTGTTTGTATTCTTTTTGAAAATTAGGAATATTTTTTTTTTTCATTTTGGGGATTCTTTGCAACGATGTCGCTTATTTACGTGTTCCTTGAGAGCTAAAATGAGGTTTAAATGAAAAAAAATCCGGGCAATTATTATTCACGTCAAGACCAATAAACACTGCTAAAATATCCCCAAAAAAGCATTCTTTTGTATTTAAATCCAACAAGGGCGTGGTTTTAATGAAACTCTTTTAAGGTATGCGCGTCACTTTGAAAGCGATTTCAGCGCAATATTGCACATACCTGTTTCTATAGGCTTCCACAAAGTTGACAACAAGATTAACAAAATCTTAACCACAAGCGATTTTATTTGTAGCTGAAGATACGTCACATATTTTAGATGAGTTTGTACATACAATGGACCGTTATAAGCACGTAATACTGCTTTATTTAAACAATTTTTGTTCTATCTGCCCCGGGCCATTTCGCCACTGTTCCCGTCATTGCAGAGCAAGAGCGGAATCTTCTCTTTAAATTCTACGTCACGCTCCAGCTTAATGACTTGTGGAAGCAAAAAACCGTGTGGGAAGTTGCCGAAAGGTAAGCAAAATCAGGTGTCGACGCCAACGACGAGCTACGATCGTTCCGCTGTCGCTACTCAACTTGAGCACAGCTTTCTTTTCTGTCCCAACGACTAAACAAACGAGAACAATTTCCACTTGGAAGTTAGCTGATAAGCCATTTTGTTATGCGAGTCTTTCAACATACTTTCTGTGCCTAGCTTTTGAGAAGCAAACAAGCAAAAATTTTTCATAGCATATATGTCCTAGGGAAATAACTTCACCACTGACAGAGGACATGTATTCTTTTGGACGTAGGTTTGAAGAACATCGAGGCTCGATCCAAAGCCTGCTGTCACAGGCTACGTCACACGCGCTTTCGGTGGCACACTTCTGTGAGGGTCTGGCAGAGTTTTGGGCGTTACGTGACCTTTTGCCGGCATTTGTGGAGAGGTAAGGGTTCCCGCATTTACTGTAATCTTTTGTCCTTAAAGTTGAAGATATAGTGATTTCCTTTTTTTAAACGTACTAAAGAGAGTCCGTTTAAATTCACAATATATATATTTACTTCCCACTTGCAATATTAGTTCACATATATTTTAAGTGAAGTTTCATAACGAAAACTAAAACTTTAACAAAATCTGTGTATAAAGGAGTGGTTAAGTCGTAGCGACCATTTAGCTTATGTTCAGTATATTTTTAGTAGCATACTACTACGTCCTCTACATATTACTACCTTTTTCTAGCTAGAATGATTCGGTCGGAAATGGCTAATTGTCAAGTGTGTAATATACAAAAGCACACTCGAAACATCTCTAAATACCATTTCTGATGATGATACGCAGTGGCTCCGAAATAGGTATGAGGTGTGGCTTTCTAAGTATCTGGAGCACAACATTATCAAAGAGAACATCCCGCTTATTTTTTCAAAGTGAAGGAAATGCGATTTCATGAGTGTTTGCACAGGTGGATTTCAGCGGATGCAATGTGTGTACTTCTTCGCAACTTCTGTGCGGCCACTTTGCGGATTTGGCTGGGTAGCCGAACAAACGTACCGGGAAGGAAGAATTGAACTTGAACGAACCTATCATTTTACATGTACAAATCATTTTGAATACCGCGGCCACCGGGG
This sequence comes from Tropilaelaps mercedesae, assembly GCA_002081605.1. Classification (NCBI taxonomy): domain Eukaryota; kingdom Metazoa; phylum Arthropoda; class Arachnida; order Mesostigmata; family Laelapidae; genus Tropilaelaps; species Tropilaelaps mercedesae. The sequence continues at coordinate 20,695 of MNPL01032437.1, read as the reverse complement.
CTGGTAGCTTAACAGGCGCAAATAAGTACATTGCCTACCAAGCATATTGCTAGCTTAATGTATCAATATCAACATAAACAAATTTGTTCGGATGTTCCTGAAGTTCTTCGGGTTTCGATCTCCGTGATTTGGCGTAATCGCGTGCGCCTTGCGACCGAAGGAGACATGTGGCTGCACCGGTTTAACACTCACCGTTGCACATTTATAATTTTTAGAGTCCGTCTCACGAAATAATTCAAACAGCGATACCGTGAAGACTAAAAAATCGCTGACGATCAGCCCCGAAAAAACTGAGTTTCCTCGGGCGTGAGTTTGTGAGCAGCTGTAACTAAGGGAGCCTAACGTTGTATATATTCGAAGGTCGTGCCTGAATGTCGGATCTGAGACGCAGTTGTCTTGAAACTAAATGTCGTTGAACTCCCTTTTCTCCAATAACGACCCAATCATAAGAAAGCTCTGCACTTTCGGAATTCAAATACCAGTGCGGTCGAATGCTGGCGAACTTTTTGTCAGGGAGCAGTGTATCTCCTTGAGCGACTTTTTTACGCAGAGGCAATCAAGCGACTGTTGATTCGAATTTTGTTGTACTACCGAAGAGCTGAAATGGCGAAGGTGTCAAAACCAAACGCTTCCTAGTGAAGATTTGGCATCGTTCTCCTGTGTGGTTGTAACACCTTTGCCGCCGCTAAATGCAGCTAAAGACAACAAAATTAAGTGCAATGCGGATGATATTCCTCCTACGGCAGGATCATAACACACTGTGCGCTATATGTGCCTTTCATTTAAAAGGGATTTATATGTAAATGGTAAATAAAACCATATTAATACAATAAGAAGGCATTGAAACGTATTTGACACCTGCAAAATGATTCATGATCAAGTCATACATAAAAAATAGAGTATACATGCATATGGGAGCATTCACGGCCTAATGAAGTACAACGTCTATGGCCTGTCTAGTCCAATGCATACACGTGGTAAGTGTATGAGAGATTTTAAAGTAAAATTTTATGAGCCCCAGAGATCGAGAATTGAATTAAGTAACGCAAAGGCTCTGGCTATCTATTTGAACCTGGAGAAAACATGTTCCTTGTTAGGAGAGCTCAAGGTGGCGCTCCTAAGAATTTAAGCACAACATAAAAAAAAGGCAGAGACATCGCACAAGGTTCGTTTATTTCGAATGATAAATTAACGAACAAGATAAAAAAAGTGCCGTTGTTGCGCCTTAATGAACTCCGCAGGTTAACGTACTGTTCGTCGGCAGAGCTCATGGACCTTATGGAGCTACCCGCCGTAAAAAGAGGTCGCGCCAGGTAATTAACGACTCGTCTGCGAATGAATAATTCGTAATCAAGGTGAATTTGAAATATTTCGTTAATTATTCCTAACGTTGTTAACGATGATCTGAAAAATAGGGATGCTAAAATATGAAACGAAATGTAGGCAATTCGGTTAGCTTTATTGCATCTAACAATGTTCTGGTTACCTTATTACATTTTAGGCAACTCTATTCTGCTGGATTTAAAACTCTTTCCGCAGTGGCAAAAGCAAACCCTAACGAGCTTGTAAATAAGGTTCGTTTACATTTCTGTTCTCGAATCTAAAGAAAAAACATTTCAATAACCCCGCGATCACATAGCGTTTAAAGCACGCGAAGTTACAGAAATAT